>JBBPJW010001274.1:0-13231 GCA_038088935.1 Pulveroboletus aff. viridisquamosus
ATGAGAGCTGAGGGGGACCCCCACTAGGGAGCGGCCCTTAGATCGAGCTGTGTTCTAGCTGAAGTCACAAGAGGTCAAGACTGGAGAACCCAGCCTTGACATCTCCTGCTTATATATTGCTGGCAACTGTGCACGGACCAGCTACAGGAGACCTACCCTAATGCTAGCTATCTATGGACACCAATAGCCTAAGTAGCTCAGCTTCATAATAGATAAGGGAATGCATGGATCGTGTGGTAGGAGTGAGGCAAGGGCCTCGCGGATGCAGGATGGAGAAGAGAAGCCACACCATGAGGATGTGGGAGAATGGAAGGGAAGCACTGCCCTGGTTCTTATGAGAATGGCATGGCTGCCTGAAGGCCAAGGAGATCCATCTAGATCTCTGCCACAGATCAGATCCTAATCTCCATTAGAGATATCATTGGATAGATCTAAGATCTCATCTGAGATCCAGCCACATCATGTGACCTCGCAAGTGCCGGGGAATACTTGTATGGGAACTACTAACCTTAGCCTAGGGCTTGACCTTATAAGGCTGCTCCTTCGCACGATCACGTGCTTTTGGTCTCATGACCTGCATCACATGCTACTGGAGAACTCTCATGATCACATGTGACCGCGTGTTAGGCTGGAGCCGTAACAGAAGAAGTAGTTTTTGTTGATATTGAACTGAGATACTACAAATAGGAGTACTTCAATTTATATACTACAAAGAGAGCAGATTATCTAAGGAGAAATGGAGATAAAACAGAAGTTGTCAGAAAAGTGAAAGATAAAACACTATATTCTAGAGATGAGTGGAGATATAAACAGAGGTGTCTTAGAATTACTAACAATAAATATCAATGTAATGTAGTTGTAAGGCACAAGATCTGAAACAAGATATAAGAAACAAAGTCAAAAAAGTGGAATTGTAATGAAGTAGCTTCAAAGAAGCTGGAACAAGGACTAAGGTGTGGTAAGTAATAAAAACATAGATCAAGAAACAACACCAAAAGTTGGAGTTGGAATGAAAAAGGTCAGAAAACTGAAGTTGCTTGCACTAATAACTATGCAGAAGGAAATGCATAGGCATGAACAACTCTAAAGTTGGAGTTGGAATAGAAAAAGGCTAAAGGACTGGAGTTACTCATACTGATAACTATGCAGAAGAAAATAAATAGACATAAACCAGAGTAGCATGGTAAGAAATCAGAGAACTGAAGCAACTTGCCGGCAAGTGCCAGAGTGAAAGTGCTGAGCCAGGGACTGTGCAGAGACCCGCTAAGGGGTCAAAGTTAGATCTAATGTCCAGAATGTGACAATTATCCAGAAAACTCAATATTCATTTGACATACTTCAACAAAAATTACATTGAACAGTAGCCCAGAGCCTATAAATTGTGCTGATACTCATATGATCATCAATGGTTCTTTGTTGCAGTCATACAGGGAGTAACTCCATAAAAGTGTGGTTTGTGGATTTCGTATTTGAGACACTGTAGGGATATGGATGTGTGTCGCACGTTCGGACACGCTGGGGAAGAAACAGGATGCGAGTTCGTTGGGGGCGTTGCAGTCGAGGGGTAGACTAGGCGGTGGGGTACGGTCGACCCCTGTCCGTAACACGACCCGCAGATAGGAGGAAAGAGAGATCGATGTAGAGGGGGTGCATGTCGATATCCACCCGATGATCCTCGCGGGTCTGCCACGTCTGCGGTGAGATTTCGCTGGACGGGTCGGGACACGAAGCGGGGCATCGATCGAATGGCGGGGAATACGTGTGATGGTCGTCGAACGACGCGTTCCCCCCTGTCTGTGACTGGTTCGGGGTACAGTCGTGGAATGCGCCGCCAAACGTGATCGCGACGAGACATGTCAAGAGAGATCGGGTAGATGGACTCCGTCTGGGTGCGACGTGTTGTCGACCGAGACGCGACGCAAGTTGCTGGGAGTGATCTCACCCATCGACCTCGAGGTTCAAAGTCACCCAGTCTGATTCAAAACGACGCCGCGAGTCCTCCAGATCGACTGGCGTGCAGAAGCTCCATGACGGGAGATCATACATTACATATTTCAGGTTGGAAATCGATATGGTGCAGGATGACTCACCGACACCGACGACGCTGTTTGCCCTTGGAAGACGCAAGGAACATTGTCCCGACGACAGGTGGAGCCGCCTTTTAAATTCCGAATGCTGTTTCCCCCGCGGCACTGGTTGCCGAAGACTGTATTTGCCACTCCGAAACCTAGTGCGCGCGTCGGAGTCCAAGTAAGACAATCCCGACTCCAAGCTCAAAGTAACTTCTTTCAACATTCTGGAGGTGAGCATTGACTCTCGAAGTCTAGGTTCGAGTACGAACCCACAGTCGGACCTTCTGACAAGCCCTGCAGCCAAGACTCCGTCGTGTCAGGTCGTGGCCAGTGACACTCGTCAAGCCGAATTACGATGTGGTCCCCACTCGGAGGGTGGATCCAGAACGAACAAATTCAGGCCCCCCCTTCAATGGACCGACAGAAATGTTTGTGACAACATTAGCCAGCTGACGCCGGGTCCCGCAAAACGTGCAAGATGACTTCGAGACGGTCGGACGATAGGGGGGCACTCGCCGTATAAAAGGGCAGCGAGTGCAGAGCGAAATGCCAGGTTTCATTGCCTACCCGTCACTCGTTTACACACCCGCGCCGTCTTTCACGATGCTCGCTCGTTTCTTTGCTCTGCTTCCCTTGGCACTATTTGCCTCTGCGTCGCACCTTGAAGCGCGTGGTCAATGCGACACGGGCGCGATTTACTGCTGCAACAGCGTGCAGACAGTACGTCCAGTGTCCCATTGCTTTCAGAGTACAGAATTAACATGGAATTTTGCAGCTGAATGAGGCAAATGCCCTGCTGGCCGCCTTTGATCTCGTCAGTGTCGCAGCGAGTGGTGGGGGCCGTTTTGGGTTGACCTGCTCCCCTATCACGTTGATCGGCACGGGCAGCGGTTGCAATGCACAGCAACAGCCCGTCTGCTGCACTCAGAATGAATATGTACGGATTTCCTTCTCTGGCATGGAATTCATTTCCTGACGTGTTCCCTCAGAACGGTCTCGTGAACATTGGCTGTTCGCCCGTCAATGTTAGCCTCTGATTTTGGGGTGAACGGTTCGAGTATGCATTCCGGGATTAGGATGCGTGGTTTTTTTTTTAAATTCGTATAGTTGACATGTCGCATATCATAATTACCTCGACATATCGACCCATTCTCTCCGTATCGCACTATGCTTTTGTGTGGGATTCCGGTTGGATTTTGCGCACCTCCGGAACACGGCCAGCCCGTATTGCTTCTCCGCGACGCGACGGTACAAAGTTGTGTCGCCCGAGCGGGAATATGACTGGCGACCCTGAAAGAACTCGGCGTTACATACCAAAAGAACAGGCCGCGTCGAGGTCGGACTCCAGTTCTGCATGTTTTTTTTTTTTTTTTTCACGTCGTTCGAGACGGACCATTCATCGGCAGGCTCTAAGCGTGTTGGAATGGGAGTTCCTCGTTTCCATTTGAGCCTCTTTACCTCCTTTTCTCGGTCGTCCTCCAATCCTTCCATTGCGTCCAAGCGGTGACGTCCCCTCAACCTCCCCTCGGGTCGGGTCGCCAGAGGCGCGAGCGGTCATCAGGGTAGATGACTCATCGGGCCATCGTTTGCGAATAAACGGTCTCTAGCAGAAAAAAAAAAAAGCCACCCCAAAGTCGAGTCCGGAATATTTGCTCTCCCTCCGGCCCTCGAGCAGGACACCTCTCTCGAGCACCTGGACCAGCCCACGTACATATGCCATGAAACGTGCAACGCAAGCACGTCTCTCAGACCCAGAGTCACCTCCGAACGTAATTATTGAAGTATGTAGGGTTGTCTTACCCGACCGACACCAACGCCGTAACGTTTTTGTCGGCTTCTACAGCCAACTAGCCGAAGATGATTTCTGTGACACCGTGCTTCTCGAAAAGAACGTGATCCATGACGAGATCGTCTTCTCCCTGGTATAAAGAGATGGGTAGCTTGAGCTTGAGCAGTAGGTCAAACCAGCTACTTATCTCTCGTGCTTACTTCAGTAACCCACCAACCCTTGCCTTATACCATGTTTGCTCGCGTCCTTGCTCTTCTTCCCCTCGCTCTCCTGGTTTCTGCGAATTCGCATCTCAAGGCGCGCAGCCAGTGCAACACGGGTCCCATCCAATGCTGCAACACCGTCCAGACTGTAAATTCGTGTCATATTCTCTCAATATTCCACTGTGACTCACATTTTGTCGTGACGACAGTACAATGAGGCTCAGGCACTCCTCCATCAACATGATGCTCACCTCAAGTCGGAGCAGTTTAACATGTTTGTTGGTTCTGCCTGCACCCCTCGCACTTTCATTGGTACAAGCAGTGGCTGCGAGGCTGATCAACAGCCTCTTTGCTGCAATGGCAACACTGCCGTGCGTGTCTTTTCTGAATTGGTCTTCGCTCATTTGTTGACTCTTGTTTTTAGGATGGTGTCGTGAACTTTGGCTGTGTTCCCATCAAAATCTGAGTGTTGGATGCTGGGTTTTGTGCAGTGGTTTCATCTCATTCGGTTTATTTGTTCGGAAAGAAAAAGTTACCATTACCTTTAGTAATTAATTCAGGTTGGAGTTGGTGTTCGCAGTATCTGCTTTAGATGCTCGCTTTTTCAAGGTTAGATGGTCTGCCGTGATTTCATTTCGGAAGTTCTATTTCTGTGTGGTTGCCTTGGAGTCGTGATCCGAAGGAGTTCCGGTGTCTCTCGCTGTTTATCTCGCTATTTTCGAGTATTGAATCAACGATCATTCTCACCGGTTTCTGTGAGCTCTGCTTTGTTTTTTCTTCACGTCTTTCGTGGGTTTAATCGACGGTGCTGTTTTGCTGTTGGTCTATGGTGGCACTCTGTTTGGTGCCGACTGATCACGTTGGGTGAATGCGCCAAGGGTTATTGCCTTGTTGCGTAGTGCATTCGTACTAGAGGCAGTAGAACAAAGGACGGGCTTCTTCCATACTGCAGAATCAGGGCATGGTGTGGAACACGCGGTACGGAGAATGGGAACAGTGCCTGTTCACTCTTGGGAGTCGGTCATGGTATCGTCCATCATCTGCTTGGCAACACACGCGTCTTCGTGCAAGTTCCACGTATCCACTTCGTGTGACTGTCTTGCATTCGCATGCGTTGCACCGTCATGGGCCCGTGCGTCTGTGACTTAAACCCAGTGGACTCGGTGCAGCGTTCCGATGAAGACCGAGTTGCATCGTCCCGACCACATCAAACAGCTGAACTGCCCCTTGAGAATGTAATGGTTAGCGTGTTCGTTCGTGCTGGGCGGAATGGAGAACTCACTGCCTGTGAAGCACGGCCGGGTGAATACGACCAGATCTCGTGTTCGTCTTCTCGTCCGCTGACGGCTACGTCCGGAACACGCGGTTCGTGTTCACGTTGGCGCAAGCACACGCGATGTCGATGAATCCAGCGGATCAACGCGCCCCACTCACTGCCGGGGGCGACGACGACGTCCAGCAGGCGGACGTAGAGTCGGAATTGTATCGGAGCTTGAAATGACGGCAAAAGCCCCTTTGTTGGCTTGTGTTTGGTGGAGAAGAGACAAGAGAAAGAGGGATGGAGTTCTGGCGGGGTGACTTTGCAAGGGAACGTCCAACTTTTCATCCGCCGTTTTCATTTTTCTGGCCCGCTCGCCGTCGAGCTCGTCGGGCTCAAGGGGATTTCACACCTTACTAATCGAGGAAGCGGTCGGTGTAGCGAGGAGAACAGGAGTGACTCCCGGCCTGCCAACACCAACAACGACGACAACAAGAAAAGCGGTCTGCGGTGACAATCGCCACCGTCGACGACAACTCGTACACGAAGACGACGCGCTCAAGTGTTTTTCTCGGTGTGCTTCGCGGGTGTGATGAATAGCGATGCAGCAGAGGCCGCCCTTGGTCTGCTCGGTCTTTCTCCCTTGAACGCCCCCCAGTCCCACCCGCAACCACAACCACACCCCCCTCACCACGTTGCCCATGCACATGGACCGTCCCTGACCTCGAGTATCGTTGGTATTGCTATCGATCGAACAAGTTCCCCGCATATCATCCAGTCCGCATTCCCGCCTTCGGTCGTCCCTCTCAAACGGAAGCAACCATCACCAGCTCTGTCGGCGCCAACCGCGGCACCACTTCCCCTAGATGTTTCAAGAGACGAACCATCTACCAAGCCGCGACAATCGTCCCACCCTTTAGCATCCACTTCGACGCCACCCATCAGACCCAGCCGTCCACTCTCGAACGTGTCGACGAAGTCTTCGACAGCACCCTCCCAACGACACCAACGACGTTCGTTCTCTCCGAATCACTCCAGTTCTGTCCCCCCACAATCACCTCCCGCGTCACACCTTCCGCTTGCATCTCCCTCTACGCCGCAACCTCCGCTCTCTCTCTCTGATGTGCCGCCACCAGATTCAGACGCCATCTCGTGTATCTGTGGATTCACCTATGATGATGGCTTTTCGATCGCATGTGATGATTGTTCGCGATGGTGCCATGCAGCCTGTTTTGGCATCGTCCAAGGCGGAGAGGTGCCCGAGTTTTGGAAGTGTTGGGCGTGTAACCCCTCACTGGTGGTCGACAAGGAGCGAGCGGTCAAGACCCAAAAAGGGAGGCTGAGGGCTATGCGCATGAAGGCATCACATGGAGCGAATGGAGGGGCGCCCGGAGCAACAACTGCCAACGGAATCGGGGGGAACTCGACGGTAGACGAGGGCAGCGGTGGTGTGGGGAAACTTGCTTCGAGAAGGAAGGCGAGCCCAGGTGCCGAACGGAAATCGAGGCGGGGAAGTGCGGTCGCTGCTGCTATCGAGGGCTCTGGTTCGTCAAGGAAGAAGCGACGGGCGTCAATACTTTCTCCTGCTGATTCCTCATCACCGTGTGTCCCTCCCTCAAACAATGCCTCAACGCAACCATATCCTGGCACCTCGCGTGGGTCGCATCTCAATGGGTGTAGTCCAGCGATCCCTAACAGTCATCCACCTCCAACACCCGTTTCCTTCCCTCCAGACATCTACCCGAACCCATCCGTTTATGCCCAATTACTTCGTGTTGCGAAGGCCTGGCGAGGTGTTACCGCTCTCAACCCCCCTTCATCCCTCACACACCCGCCACCAAAAACATATAACGATGGAGTATACACCAGGGTGGACTCGCAAGGGTAAATTGATCTTTCTTTGTTATCTTTCGCTTTGTTCTTCCTTTTTCATTTCATTCGATGTCGCATACAGGCGACGATTGCTTGTATGCATATGTCTGTTCGCTAATGATAGTGCAGGTATCGGGATCGTTATGGGTATTCTATGTCTCCTCTTGACAACACGACGCCAATAATACTGGACGAGAATGCTGGGGATGTGTTTGTCCCTCGGACAGTGCTACGGACCGACCCATCCATGTCTTGCTTCAACTTGGATTCCGGCTCGCATTCCCAGTGTCCACCAACTTCGGCGACTTGTATACCCGCACATCTCCGTCCTCCCTCTCCTAGGTTGCATATTGCCTCGGAGCCTTCACCTTTCTCGCATACCTCTGTTTATCCGTCACCACCTATATCCAATTACATATCTCCCCCTGTACCTAGTTTGTTGCATCCACATTCGTACGCCATCTCTCCTCTTACGCCCTCCACAGACACTCTCTCATCCTCCAACGCAAACGATACGATCCCGGCGTCCACCCTTCTGGCCCCCTATGCTGCCACAATCGTTCCCTCTGCTGCATATCTAGATGACCCGTTAAACGGGTATGCCCATCTTGGTATGGGGAAGCCTCAGGTGCGGCTCGTCGGGGGTGGATGGGGGGTTGGGCTAGACGCACGAGGCATTGGAGGAGTCCCTGATCCTCCCGATTCTGGCGAGAGTGGACACGGGGCTACTATGGGCAAAGACGACACCGGAGATGGGAAGGCGAGATGGGCAAGGTGCGGATGCTGGCCAAATGTAGTGGTGCGGCCCGTCATCTGTGGCGGAATGAAGAAAAGGGAGAGTAAGAAGGGGAGAGGGATGTGGCATGGAGCCGAGTGTTCGAAGACGGCGGCTGACGGTAGCAACACTCCCGCGGATGGTCATCCTCCACAAGCGATGAATGGAAGGTCTGTTCCTTCACTGTCGCGTGTGCAACAGACGGACGACTCTTCCGATCAAGATGATGAACCTTTGGGGTCGGACTCGGATGCGGACCCGACGTCACTCTCTTTTGCGCTTTTCGCGTTGCGGGACTTGAGAGCAGATGAGGAGATTGTCTTGGGCTGGGAATGGGACGATGGGCATGCGGTACACATGTTGCCTGCGTTGATGGAGAGTCCTGGAATATTTGCGTGAGTCTTTCATCTTGTGTCGTACCTTCATTTGTTTCTCATTTGAATTGGGTCGCTCATTTGACCTTCCCTTTTATGTACCTTTCGACGCCACCGACTGTGCGACGTGCGCCAACACAGCCCAGTATATCTCAATCACCTTCGCGCTCAATTCACGTCAATACTTCATGCTTTGAGCAGCACTTTCACGACTTGTGCCTGTGGTTCGTCAACTCGGGATTGTGCTGTTCGTGTCATGGAGAGAGTTGTCGAGGGACAGTGGCCATGGCCCGGTGGGGAGATGACGTCTGAAGGGTCTGAAGGCGACTGCTCCGATGTGAACGGTGCAAGCGAAGAGTGGGACGATGGTGAGGGGGAGGTGGATGTGGAAAGAGAAGAGCACTCGGATCCGTGTCCGAGTCGGAATTTGGGGTTGGGTATGAACGTGGATGTGGACATCGAGATGGATGCACCGATCGGGGCCGACAGGCGGATTTCACGGGTCAAAAAACGCAAGCTGCGGAAGAGGACTAAGGGAGAGGATAGGGCACGTTTGGACGGAAGGAGAGATGCAAGTGCTACTGCGTCAGCAGCGCCGCTGTCGAGAACGAGACCCAACACCAAGAAGGCGATTGATTTGGGCCCGCTGGTGGGTGTGAAGCGGGGGTTTAGAACACGGGAAAGGGTACCGATGAATGGCGGGTGGGGCGGAATGGAACTTGTGTCGTCGAGTCTTGAAGCGTTCCCTGAAGTTACGGTGGAGGAGGAATTACGTATGGGTAGCAAGGGGAAAGGAAAGGTGCGGATGGTTGACGGTGAGTAGTTGGTTGGTGTCGCCATCATGTGTTACTCTTTTCTCTGCTTTGTTGGCATGCGGCATGTGGTTAGGTTACTGACATTTCCTACCCTGGGCAGCAGACAATGGCGATGTGGACATTGACTCTTCTCTGTCCACGTTGCCCCCGCGGATGCGTAAGCCCTGGTCCCAACCTCCAGCAGGGCAACCGAAACCATTGCAAGAGGATCCATCACGAGATCATCGGAAGCGTACCGAGGGCTGGAGGGCACATGAAAGATGGAGAAACTCGTCTGACACGAACGCGGAAAGTCCAATATCTATTTCGGGCGTTGCGGAAGGAAGCGATGGCAAAGGGATCGGTGCTCAGCAGGGTTTAGCGAGTGCGAGCGGGGATGGGGAGGACGGTGGAGATGGACAGGAGACAGAGTTTGACACAGAGACAGAGGCCGATGGATCTGATGGTAAGTGTCTTTTGTGCGGGGTAGTGTTATGAACACTTCACCTCGAATTTCGTAGACACACGACAGATGCCACCCCCGCCGATGCCTGCCTCGCTTGACCCAACTACTGTCTCATCTCTTGCACACGCTCATACCGTGAGGTGCTTGTCTCCCCGTGGCTCCATCCAATTGGACAAGAGCGGTGTATCTGCGATGCGGATACTACCACAAAACTCGACATCGACACCTGCATCATCAGGACGGCCGAGTCAGTCTCCCAGTGAAGATACGCACATGACCATCTCGTCCCCTCTTACCTCGACCACCACACGCTCTCCTGTACCATCACAAGCTAACAGTGACATACTATCTTCCTCGATGTCGTTGCCGCTCGAAACACAAGTGCAAGGTCAGCCGCACCTGCCAGCACCCGTACCCTCCCCGGCTCCAAGTGAGTCACCGTCAGCCACGTTCTCAAAGCTCTCGATTCACTCGCCCAATGCATCAGCCCAAGCACCTGTCTCCGTACTGTTTGGTCCCAATGAATCCGTGCCGCTATCTTCTGTGTCTGCTTTGACGCAGCGTTCCTCATATCGTCGGACATCTTCACCTTCATCCCCACTCGACAGACCGTCTCAATCTCTACATCTGCATCCGCAGAACGGATCATTCCCTTTGCCCACCTCTCTCCCTGCACCTACGGCGACCCGTGACTCTCCTGATGGTGTGCGCGATACCCCCGCTGAGGCGCAGCATCAACAGATATACAGGTCCTCGCCCGAGTCACGGCATGAGGTACACTCTTCGTTGGACGTGGAGATAAAGCGGTCCAGCAATGGGGAACCGTATCATGTTCGATTCGCGTCGCCAGAAATTCTCTGCGAATTGCCTCGGCTAGAGGGACGAACGACATCGAACAGTTCAGAATCCCTTGATGCTGACGATGGTTCCTCCGTCAACGCTAACGTGACTGGGGTCGTCAACAGACAGGAAAACTTCTCGTTAGACTGCGACGTTATGGATGTCGATGTTGACGTTGTCGGAGATAATCAAAGGGAAGACGATATGGGTGCTTCGCATGCTACACATGAGAGTAGGATGAATCACATCGCGGAGCACGAGCAATTGTCATTACGCGCGCCCGGTTCCCCCCACCCTCCACCTCCATCAGATCTTCTACAGCACAGGGTCTCTGACCTGACTTCTGACGCTGCGTCGGACATCAACGAGACAACGTCACCAATTGAAGTGATGACTGACGAACCAGAGCCTTCACATCCGGCTCAAGAATCTTCACCCCCACCACCGCCCAAAGTCAAAATGTCCTTGAAGGACTTTGCGTTACGCAAGAAAAAGCAGCGGGAGGAGGAAATGGCAGCGAAAGCACTTCGTTCGCCTGTGACACCCGACGGTCCTACATTGCCATCCAGTCCTGGTGTCGACGTCAAACGGGAATTTGTCAGAGAGTATGTCGGCATCGTGCAAAGAACAGGTTCTGACATTGCCAACGCCCATGATGTAAAGAAGGATGATGAGACCAAGGAGAATGCCGTGGATTTGTCTGGGGATGCACATGTCAACGAGAATGGGCTTGACTGTTCTGGGCATGAACACCACGCTGTGTGTGGTTCTGGGCATACTGACGATAAAATTATGGCAGAGGATAACACGGTTTCTGCAGAGACACAAGTGCCATCCGTGACTGCAGCCGCGCAGGCTCTAGACACCACAAAGTCATCTCCACGACCTCCATGCCCATCGACAACATCATCACGTACTCTGGACGACGGGAATGATATAGATCGGGCACAGGTGCAAAACGGTTGCATGTCTCCAGCAATACTCACGGCCAAGGTGGAGATAGTAGATGCGGTGATGCCGAGCTCCGATGATTGTACGCCTGATGTTACGAGCTCTGCTCCTGAGCCTCCGCCGCCGCCATTGACGACCAATCAGACAAGCGAGCGTACATCGGTTGACCGTGCAGTCGCCGTGTGCTCTATACCTAGACCGATCCCTTCTTCAACACCCGGTTCTACGTCAGCACCTTCCTCCATGTCGACATCGACATCTGCGTCGCTTGTCAACTCACGCTCTAATTCCGTTGGTACACCCGTTTCTCCATCGAATCCAAATGCACCACCGCAAACTCACGTTCCCACTTCGTCGAGTATACCGCCTTCTCGTCGGCCGTCACACGAAGATGGGGAGATTACCAGTTCCACGCCACCAAAGGCCTATTTGCCACGGTCGCATACACCGCCTACACAACCGCGTTCGTTCCACGCTGTCCACCCGTCGTCACCAGGCTACGGGACAACCTCGATCGCGCCTGTACCTCGTTGGCCTGCTCCGCCGCTTTCCCGTTCTTCATTGTCAAATGCTGCAGGTCCCACGCCGACGCCGACGCCAATATCTTCCCGACCCCTTCCCAGCGGCCCTCGCGCACTCCGGGGGAGCATGACTCCATCGGCGCACCCACCGCCGTATGCATCCACTCGGCCGCTATACACAGGTTCTCAATACATCCCACGGGGGCCATCGGCCGACCGAGAGCGGATCGATTGGGAGCGTGGTGACCGGCCGTGGACTGCGCAGGCGAGGACGCGCGGGAGAGCTGGGAGTAACGGATGGGGGAGATGAGAACTTTTTTTTTTTTTCTTTTTTTTTTTTTTTTCTTTTTTTATTCCTTTTGTGCTGTGATATGAATTACTTGTCTACATTTCTGCTCTTCCTTAATGTTGTCAGAAGTCTCCCTCGTCTCTCTTTGCTTTCGTTTTTTTTTGTTCTTCTTCTGCTGATCATTATTACCTTTCTGTGTTTTTCGCTGGACGTGTGATTATTCTATCAGGACCAAAGGGAAACGTTTCAAATCAGCTGGTGGTTCGAGCTCTCACGAACGCAGGTTCGCAGTGCCCATGGCCCGCTATCGCCCGTTCCATTACACCTGAAACACCCAAGTGATTGATTAATGACCGTCGACCCTTGACGGCGTCGAGTAGAGTTCTACGAGCGAGACCCGACTCGGCCATTCCGGCGGCTCGCGACGAAAAAACCAGGAAACATATTTTTCGCGGAAATATTATGTCACGTTAGGCACGCCCTTTTCGGAGTTCGAAATCGGAACCACGGTGGAATGACGTAATCCATAGACGCCAAACACGCATTCGACTACGGACAGTCCTATCCACTCGCCCTGCCCACACCCGCCCACATGTTGTCTGCTGTGAGGTCCACGCTGAGACAGGCTCAGCTCGTCCGTGCGTTTTCTAGACCAGGCTGTGTCGCCGCTGCCTCGGTCCACACGCTCCCGGACTTGCCCTACGATTACAATGTGCGTCCTCCACCGGTCAGGGCGGTCAAGGGGGGGGGAAGCCAAGACCGCTGAGGCTATCCATTGTAATTTCATAGGCACTCGAACCCCACATCTCGGAGCAGATCATGAAATTGCATCATACCAAGCACCACCAGGCCTACGTCAACGGCCTGAACGCGGCCGAAAAAGCGTATGCCGAGTCGACGTCCGTGCGGGAGAAGATTGCGTTGCAGTCTGCGCTCAAGTTCAACGGCGGGGGTGCGCGCCTTCTTCTTCTTCTTCTTCTTCTTCTTTCCTTCTTCTGTTGCCCGTTGTTGAGGTTGACTCGGGTGT
>JBBPJW010001275.1:0-13210 GCA_038088935.1 Pulveroboletus aff. viridisquamosus
TGTAGCAATATATAAAGGGGCAAGGGCATAAACTGGTTTCCCAGTCTAGAGCACTTGTTTACTTGTTTACCTTGTTTCCTAGTGCCTCCTCTAGGCTGCCATTCTTTTGTCCCCCCAGTATTGGGCACCCCCCAAGGTGGTTTTCTCTTGCTGTTGGTCTAGATCCATAATAATAGTAGTAACCCCTTAACTAATAGATAAAGGAAGGTAAAGGCATGGAGTGGATATAAGGAGTGAGGCAGTGGCCTCATGGATCAAGGGATTGGAATGAAAGAGAAGCCACACCATAAGAATGTGGAAGAATGGAAAGGGAGTACACAGAATCAGGGATATGAATAAAGCATGGCAATAGCAAGGCCTAGGAGATCCAATCTGGATCTCTGCCACAGATGCAGATTCTAATCTAGATTCTGAGATCAGATATCATCAGAGACTGTACCTGGATCTCATCTGAGATCTGCCATATCATGTGACTGATATCTGATACAGGGAATTACTCTGATATATAGGACTTAGCCTTAATCTAAGTTTATCCTTATAGAAATACTTGTTCACATGATCATGTGCTCCTGGTCACATGACTATGCAACCATTCACATCACATGCTCAACAGTTCCCATGGTCACATGCTTAAGACCATCATGTTTGCTAGTTATATAACATTAACAAAGAGATAGAACTGGATGAAGTATAGCCAGGCTTTCACTTTGTTATGGTTATCATCAAATTATTCTGGAATGTCAAGATAAAGCTTGATATCAAAACTGCTTAACATTATGACTTATAGCTACCTAGTTACTTTACTGTCAGACTTAATTCTAAGGGTGCTGAAAGATCTTTTAAGCCAAGCATGCTACTAGGCTGTAGGAAGACTAGAGGAAGTAACTCTAGGTGCAAAATACTATTAGAATTCAGAGTAACAATAAGGAAAAGCTCCAGAACAAACTTCTAGGTTAAGTCTATTAATGGTACTTAACCTGTAGGTAAGGGTATAGCTTTGAAGACTTTTGAAGAAGTCCAGAAATTCCAGAAGGTCAAAGAGAGCTTTTCTTGGGTTAGACAGGACTTGACTTTATCTTATATGGTATGCCCTTGTATAATCTAATGTCTCAATTTACAGAGGAATCAGAGAAAAAGAGAAGAGCAGTCTTATAGCTCAACATAAAGGACAGGCAAGATGAGGATTGTCAAGCCTAGTTATAATGAGAACAAGCCCTTAGAACTTCCTTGAAAATTCCATTAAGGCCTGAAGTTACTCCAAAGTAAACTGGAGATTCAGAGGGTAAGCTTAGAAGCTTTGTTAGAGTAAGAATAAACTCAAGATGGGAATGTTTTTATTAATGTTTGAACTATAGTACCATATAGGAGTTATAGTAAATATAGTTCTAAAGTAGTGAAAAGGTCTAAGTGAGAAGAAAAGATAAGACTGGAGCTGTCTTAAAAGCAAGGACAGATGCCAATGCATTTTGAAGACAAATGGAGATATCAGCAATGACAGCACCAAGACATGTCAGTCTAAAACTATTATAATGCACATTTTTCCTTTTATTTCATTTTTCACCCTGTTGCATTTTTTCTTTATCTCTTCACATGTTCACATCACATGACCATGTCACCCCTTCACTATGTCACCATGTCACATCTTCACTATTTCATATTTCACACCTTCATTACTTTACACTTCACTAGATCTAGGCTAATCTAGCCTATGATTTTATATTACCTGTTTTTCTCATTTATTTCTAGACTTTTACTCTCTTTCTTCCATTGGGCAGCTTACTGTACACTACTGTAGGGCAGGGCATACTTTCCTGGTCCATGCTCAAGATACAATAGTATAAAAGGGATTCAAGTCCAAGCTAGAGTCTCCAGTCTTGTGCACTTGAACCTCTAAGGTTTTTACAAGTCTCTTGACTCAATATCCCTCTTGCCTAGTTCTTCTAGCCTCTAGTTCAAAGGTTAGGCTTCAGCAATACCCCTAGCAGTAGCAGGAGTGCACATCAAGGCTATAGATGTAGTTGCTCAAAGTCTTGCAGTATAACAGAAACTGAAAAGTGGTAAGAAGATACAAGAGGCAAAACAGGAATGTAATAGGAACAAAAGCAGGAGAGAGTGCAGAGGTAAAGCAGAATAGTCCAAAGAGGATGAAATAGAAAAAAAGTTGTACTAAATAACTGAAAATGAGACAAAGCTGAAAATGGAATAAAGCAGAGATAAAATAGAGGATTAGAGCAGCTATAGTATTGCTAGTGCAGGAAAAGCATGAGCACAACTGGAGTAGAATGAAGTAGTAGCAGAAGAGCTGAAGGTGCATGAATAGCCTACTAGCAAGCACTGAGTGTGGAAAGCCAAGTAAAAGCCAGGTCAGAATTGGGTTTGAAATGCAGAATATAACACTTGGTGGATTTGGCAGGGGAAGAAGAGTTGGACATAGTAGGGGAAGGGAGAGAAATTAAGGAAAGGGGAAAAGGATGGCATTAGCATATGGGAGTAGGGAAGGAAGAAGTGAATTTCTGCAGGATCTGTAAAGAGGAGGAGAGTTTATGCACAAGGGCATGATCTTGTTCTTGATCTTTTGTGGAGAGCAGAAAGAAATTATAGAAGTCTTCTTCTGGAGTGCTAAAGTAATAGATTGAGAATTCTTCTGTTTCAGAAGATTTTAGAGGGTCCTTCACAGATTAAAATCTAGGCTCTCCCCAGAGAATATTAAGGAACAAGGGAATCTTGGATAAAATGTTGGCAGAACTACAGCAATAATAGCCATGAGTAATATACACTACTTCTTTTGTTATATTAGGCCTGGATAGAGACTAGCATAGACTTTAAGAAGATGGTCAAGGGTTAGAAACAAGGCTTGATAGTGGTCAGCCCAAAGTAACAAGAAGTTGGCACAAACAACACTATATATCTCATAGTAAAGGTTGGGGATTCTGCAAGAATGCTGTACTTGCAGGAACTTCCTGTTAATAACTGTTGCAGGTAGAGATAAGAGATTTAGAGGAAAACAAGGTAGTATAAGGCAGAAGTAGTGTAAAAAACAGGAATATAAGAGTATGCTATTTATACTAAGGTAGACAAGGTCAAAACTCAGTTGAATAAGTTATTGGTAATAATAGTGCTAAGTAAGCAATCTGTGTGGAAACAGATGGAATATGAGGGAAGCTGGCTGTTAATATTATGCATCAAACTGTGGTGCCCTTGTATATAATGCAGACTGGCATGTGACAGTAACAACAACACAACAAGAGAGCTTTTATACTAGTGTCCCCAAACTAGGCAAAAAGGAAAAGGATGAGTCTAGACAAGAAAAAGGATAAGGAGTCACCTAGAGTTAACACAAGTAGTAGTACAAGTGCTCAGGCTAAAGGAGAGTAGAAACACAAGTGGTCAAGACTAGGGAAATCCCAAGTCTCTTCCTATCTGTATATATATTGTAGCAGAGACATATAG
Source organism: Pulveroboletus aff. viridisquamosus (assembly GCA_038088935.1). Lineage (NCBI taxonomy): Eukaryota > Fungi > Basidiomycota > Agaricomycetes > Boletales > Boletaceae > Pulveroboletus > Pulveroboletus aff. viridisquamosus. Next base: position 3,451 of record JBBPJW010001275.1, read on the forward strand.
TCTCAATATAGAATCAGTAACTACTATCTAGGGACACCAATAGCTGGAAGTATGCATGCTAATAAATAAGAAAGCATGAGACATATGGTAGGGATAAGGCAGTGGCCTCACAGGTCAGAAATGGAAGAAAAGAACCACATTATGAGAATATGGGAGAATAAAAGGGAAAATGCAGGGACAGTGGATATAAGTAAGATCTAGCAACCATAAGGCCAAGGAAATCCCATCTGAATCTCTGCCACAGATTAATTCTAATCTAGATCCATTAGATCAGATATTATTAGCATCAGATATAGATCTCTTTTTAAAATCTGCCACATTACATGACTATTACCATGCATTAAAGAATACTCTAAATAAAAACCAAACCTATGCCTAGGGTTAATCTTGTTTAGGCAAGTGAGTCTCCCAGTCATGTGACAAGACCATCAGTGTTTGCTAAGTGCATAACAGTTAGTAATAGCCACTGATTAAAAGAATATTCTGAAACAAAGAAGTCTGAAGGTTCTAGAATATAACAAGAAAGCATCAAGGACACATAAAGATCAGAAGCTAGAATGAAGAAGATAAGAAAAGGGGACCAATTGTAACACTTTGCTCTTTTCATTACTTTTTGTTATAGCTCTGGATCTCAGAGGCTAGACCTAGATGCTAAATAGAGAAGAAACACAAAAGAAAACTCCTAAGAGAGGCTCTAGAAAGGAGAAACTAAAGAGAAAAACTAAGAAAAAGGACTTAGAAGAGACTCAAGGCTTAGGCAACTATAAACTTGGCTTTAAAAGGGCTAGGATTCAAAAAAAAACGCAAACTGCAAAGTACAAAATGATTAAGTCTGGAGAGACTTGACCATCCATATCTGCCTCTTATATATGCTCAGGGTAATGCACAGACCAAGTATACTAAGCCTACCCTAGACTATAGCTAACTATGGATACCACTAGTAGTAAGAGCACACTATTAAATAGATAAGAAAAATGCATGAATTAAAAATAAGAAGTAAGGCAGTGGCCTTGTATATCAAGGGAATAGAATAGAATAGAAAAAGTTAGAAACTTATAATGGAAGACCAGGATCTTATATAAGAACAAAGATCTCTGCCACAGATGAAATAAAATTATAGATGCAGATTCTAAATCTGTTAGATTCATAAAGATAGCATTAAAGATCTAGATTGGAAAGATTCAAGGCAAATACTGGGAAAATCCCAGATTCCAAGTTATATGATCACTGACCATGATACTTGTAATAAGTTAGACCATAAGCTAAAGTTACCCAATAAAAAGTATGTCTTCCATGATCATGTAAAGTAAAAGTATAGTTGCATATAGATACATATAAAATGGTGAGCAACCATTCTATTCTTGTGTTTCAAGGTCAAAGCTGGTGAGCACAAACTAGCAGTGGTTTTGTTCTAGGACCACTAAGAACTAGGCAAGATAAAAATGAGAAAAAAAGTCAAGTGCCTTATATATAGCTAAAGCTCAAGTATACAAGACTGGAGAATCCCAGCTTGTGCCAGTCCCTTATATATGCTACAGGGATGTGCACAGACCATGTATCTGAAGTCTGCCCTAAACTATGCTATAGTAAGCCATCCAATGGCATTAAGAGGGCAAGTACCTTAGTAGTTCCTTATGGTAACTGCCAGGCAATAATGTCATGGTCTAGACTGGTCTAGACCATGATATGTGAAGAAGTGAAAAAGTGAAAGAGTGAAAGAGTGAAATGGTAAGGGTTACCATGGTCATGTGATGTGACATGTGAAGAGTTAAAGGGAAAAGTACAAAGTGGGTAAAAATAAAGAAAAAGGAAAATAAATTATAATAGCATAATACTTTTCTTAAGCTCTAAGCAGGCTTTCCTCCATATCTTCAACCCCCTTGTAAATTAGAGACTCCAAAAGGTATGTAAGAGTACATTACAAAAGGTAAAGCCAAGTTCCTCTTACAATTACTTCTGAACTTCTGAAATTCATTCAGAAGTTGCTAAAGCTATACTAGTTAGATTTAAATAGACATTTGTCAAGTTTTGATGATATATTCAAGATTAACCATTTATGAGGTTTTAACACTCTGCTCTTGTTATGTGCTTAGCAAACACTAATAGTCTTGTTACATGACTATAAGACTTACTTGCCAAAACAAGGTTAACTCTAGGCTATGGTTTGATTCTTATTAAAGTTATGATAATAGTCACATGATGTGGCAGATCTCAGATGAGATATAGATCTTATCTGATAATATCTGAACTACTGATCTAGATTAGAATCTGATTTGTAACAAAGATTTAGATAACAGATGAAATCTTCTTGATTTTATAACTACTTTGCCTTACTTATATTCACTGTCTCTATATCTTTCCTTCTCTTCCATATGTTCTCTTTCATATCAATTTCTTGATCCATGAGGCCACTGCCTCACTTCTATCCTTTATCCTATGCTTCTTTATTTATTAGCATTGTATACTTACTACTATTGGTGCCTATATATAGTAGTATATAGCCTGTACTTGATCTGTGTGCATTAGCTGCTAATATATAAGAGATAGGAAGAGACTTGAGGCAACCCAGTCTTGACCACCTTCTGTTCTTAAGTGCATTAGCCTCTATGCAGTATAACTGAAAATTCCTTGTTATTTGTTTTGACTTACTTTCTCTCTCTTGTCTAGTTTGGAGTCACTAGTCTTTAAAAGCCCTCTTGTTATTGTTGTTGCATATAGGTCACATACTGGACATTTGGTTTAGGTGTATTGGAAGGCCAGTGCATAATAGCTCTTTTAAAATAACTCCAGGTACTTGTATTTTCATAAGCCATGTTTTGCTTAGTACTCCTTTAATCTTCTTTTCTGCTACTTAGTTCAACTTATGATTTTCACATGACCAACTCTATTATTCTGTTACAACTCCATAATTAGTTTATCTTTGCTTCTTAACTTGTATCTTAGTTTTCCTTTAACATTACCTTGCCAGTTTCACTCTTGACATCTTCATTTGTGTTGCAAACCAATGCAATGACCACTTTCACTCTCATGTGATTGTGGGAATCCCAACCCTTATCAGGCTAAACCCTAGCTTAGGATCAAGCATATACTATACAAGTATCCCTAAGGTTAGTGACCATGAGGCACATCTAGGGATCTTCCCTGGATCTTCCCCAGATCTCCCTGATCTCAGATCTGACCATCTCCGTGGATCTGACGGATCTGCCAAGGTGATCTCATCTGTGGATTGAGATCCCCATCCTTACTGTATCCACAACCCTTCCCTTCCATTCACCATCATTCCTCATTACCAATCCATGCATCTATCTTATGGCCTACATGAGACTGCTCACTTTATGCTACTGGTTGGCTTACTATACAGCTTCAGGGTAGGTATGGATGTACATGGTCCGTGCACTCCTTAGAGTTGTATATAAAGGCCAAGCCAGAGTGCTAAAGTCCCTCAGACTTTATCACTTGCAGCTTTAGGCAGTTTTAGGCTTTAGAGAAAGCTCTTCTCAGGAATCCAGGCCCTTCAAGGAAAGGTGTAGATCTCAGGAAGCTCGAGCCCATGTCTCATCCGAGTCCTCTTTGTCCTCCATCTCTTAGAGTCGTCCTCAGTTGCTCCTCATCTGAGCCACCACTTAGGGTTTCTCTAGTATTCCTTCTCCTTCATCATCAGCTAGGTGTAGCCTCTGGATTCCAGAGTTGTAACAATTTGTATTTAGAATACATTGTTATCTGCCTTCATTTCTGAAAAAGTTCATATCTTATCTCTATTTTTCTCCTTAGATAATCCTATTATAATGCTCTTTTTACTTTTCTTTCTTTTTTACCATCTTTCTCCTTTTCTTTTGTATTTTTACATTGTTACATTGTGTGATCTGGGTAACCCTTACCACTTCACTCCTTTATGACCTCACATGTCACCCTGTCACACTTTCACACTTTCACTTTGATACAAATCTAGTCTAATCTGGGCTATAAATATTATAACACTTTTTTTTATTTTCTGATCATATAACTTTACTTTATCTTTTCATGTGGTCATCTAATCTTTTATCTTATCAGGGCATGTGACAAGTCATATGACTCAGAGCTTAAGGTTAGCCTTATGCCTTAGACCCTGCAAAATAGTTTTTATCTCCATTCTTCTGGACTTCTTTTCCATTCCAAAGAAGCATGACCCTTGATCTTTTCATGATTACTTCCCTTTCTTTTGATCCCTGTGCCTCATGTATGGGAATATTTCCACCAGGGACTTGATCTGTGCACAATACTGTAACATATAAATACTATAGCCTTAGCATCTCAAAGGCCTCCACTTTAAGCACTTGTATTACTAGTGTTAACTCTAGCTTCCCTTTATTATTTTACTTTTTCTTGAGTTTGTGGCACATTGACCTCAATGTGTATAACAATACATTACTGCCTTCCCACTCTCTCATATATTTCTAGGTCCCCACTCCTTTTCTGCTATTAGATAGTATAATAGTGTCTACCATTCTATTCTTGTGCTTAGAATACCTTGATGAATGCTTCTAACTTGTGCTTGAACTACTGGGAGGCTTTTATGCTAGTGACCCCAACTAGACTGAATAAAGAAAGGGAACACCAAGACCTGTATAAAATAGTGAAGCTCAAATGGCAAGATAGAGCCACTAATAGCCTCTAATTCCAAAGGCCAGTAAAGACTGAGATAAGGGACAAGAGAAAAAGACTGGGAAAAACCCAGCTTGCACTCCCTGCCTTATATATTGCAGAGATTTGCATATAGATCAAGTACAGGGAGTCTATTCTAAGATACTACTATCTATAAATGCCAATAGTAGTGACCACTTAGCTATAAGTAATAAAAGGGAAATGTATGGAGTGGATATAAAAAGTAAGGCAATGGCCTTATAAATCAAGGAAATGAAATGAAAGAAAATATCACACTATAAGAATATGGGAGAATGGAAGGAAAGTATTATAATAGGCCCCTTTTTTTTTCTCTCTTTTTTTATAGCTTTAGACTTCATGCATCCTTGATGCATTTCCATTACATTCCAGAATATTCAGACTTCTTCTATTCCAGAACTTCTTCTCTGTCAGTGAATATTACTTATCATCCACTTCCATTGCATTCCATTTATTTTCACATAGATCACTTAGTTAACTTAGTCACCTATGCTGACTTATTCAACTGAGTCTGAACTCTATCTACTACAGTATAAGTAGTGTACTTCTTTATTCATGTTCCTTATGCTACTTCTGCCTTATTCTACCTTGCCTTGCTTATTTCACTCTGTTCCTTTAAGAGCATTGTTGGAACCTCTCAGCCCACTTGCAACCTTTATTGGCAAGCACCTTTTTGTTCTCAACTAGTCCAGTGTCCTAGTCTTATTCCCAACCTTTACAGTGAGATTCTAGTATTATCCCATATTTGCACCATCTTTCTAGTCCTTAGGCTAACTTGCATTAAGCCTATCCCTTAGCCCTAGCCCATAAGGTCTATGTTAGTCTCTATCTGGGCCTAGTGTAACAGGAAGCACACAGAATCAGAGATATGAAGGAGGCCTAACAATAGCAAGGCTGAGAAGATTTAATTTGGATTTCTGCCACAGATCAGATCCTCTATCTAGATCATGAGATCAGATCCTCTATCTAGATCATGAGATCAGATCCTCTATCTAGATCATGAGATCAGATGTAATCAGGAACTATACCTGGATCTCATCTGAGATCTGCCACATTACATGACTAACATCTTGTGCAGGGAAATACTCTAATATAAAGACTTAGCCTTAGCCTAGGGTCATTCTTGATAAGGCTACTCATTTACACAATCATGTGCTTCTAATCACATGACTTTGCAACCATTTGCATTTCATGCACTAAAGTTTTCACAGTCACATACTAGAGACCTTTGTGTTTACTAGGCATATAACAGGTAGCTTACTATACAAAAGTTTAGGATAGGCCAGATTTACATGATCTGTGCACACATTTATAGCCTATATAGTCATATCCAAGCCTGGGTTTTTCTGGTCTTGTGCACTTGAGCCTTTGCCTATTAATAGTGTGCTTGACTCTTTTTTTCTTTGCCAAGTTCTGCTAGCTCTTTGTTCAAAACTAGTGTTATCATTGCATTCATCAGAGTGTAGCTATTTTAATTATAAAACATGAGTTCAATGGAAGCAGCTGTTTCAAATCCACTTTCTAAAGTATATATACAAAGTACTCCTGTCTGTACAATCTCAATTGAAATATTGACAAAACTTGATATCCTCTTTCTTCTGGATTTTCCTTTCTTTCTTTCTTTATGATTGGACTCATTTATCTTATACTTCTGCCCCTAAGTCTTGATGACTGACTCTGATCCTCTAGTAATTCTCTAACCCCTCTGTAAATTAGGGCACTCAAATAGTGCAAGGGCATACCATATAAAATAAAGCCAAGCCCTGCTTGGCCTAATGCTCCAGAGTGATCCAGATTTTCTTCAGAGTATATCCTAGTTTAACTTCACTCCCTACAAGTTTCCCTTTCAAGGTCATCACAATTAGTCCATTAGAGTCAAAAATCCACTAAAGAAGCCTTCAAGGAGTTTGTCAATGTCCTTACAACTGTTGCAAGTTGTCTGTTGGAGTTCATACAACCAATAAAGTCAGAGAGACCTCAGCAGGTCCATAACCTGCCTCAGAGCAAGAGTTACCAGAGGTCTTTTACCAAAGCTATGTTCAGAGTTTGCTCCCAAGGCTAGAACAAGGTAAAAGATTTTGGGGCTGAATTGAATAGGCACATGACTGTCTGTCAGAGACACATGAACTCAGTCATGTGCAAAGCAATGAACTGAGGGGCTCTGAACTAAATGGATACCTTATATACATAGTCCTATGTATTGTATGACCAAAGCAATTTGGCAGCATTTGTAGGCCTGCCAGACTGAAACAGAAAGGGATAAAAGATAAAGTACATACGCGAGATAGTAGCAAAGGAGTCCTCCGGGACTGAGATACCTCCCGGACATGTGATACTGCAGCTCGCATGCATGCAAGCTAGGTACGGCGCACTTTGTGTTTTGTGTTCCTGGCTATGCGCGTGCTTGATATTCTAACACAAGGGTCATCACACAGTTGAGTAGCCTGTTGTTCAGTCATTTAAGTTCCTGCTACACCCTTTAGAACAGGGATCATCAGTTTTATTTTCAATTCTATAAGCCGGCCATTTGGCCATAAGACATTTGTCAGTGTCCATACAACTGTCCAGAGTCCTTTTCCTCACTGGTTTTTCTCCTCATCCAACCTGACATTGCCATTTTCTCATCTTAACACCTGTATCCCTTTCTCTCCAACCTCCCCGAGACTGCCATCATCAGTTTTGACCCCTTGTGCAGCTGCTCTCGGTTGTTCCTACGAGCTTCCTGCCCTTATGAGCCCTACAGATGATTTGCAAGAAGAGTACAGATGGACCTGGTGTGTAGTATTAACCTCGCCTCACCCTCTCTATGAGTTTTCGAACCTAACATGCATTTGTCCCCATTCCCACTGAAATTATGGGCCCCCATCCGAGCATAGATCACGGAATGCACACCATCGCCGATCACCACCCTCCGAGCATTCCCATCCCTTCCGCTTCCATGTCCCCAGCCCCCGCAATACCTGTCGATGCCCCGGTCCTTCAGCCACTCCAAAAAGACATGCGCAGAGCTGGTTGGTACCACGTTTCTGCCAATACACGGGCACCCAAGCAAGCTGGACATACGAGTTGAGAAGGACCTGGTACGCAGTGCCATCATCCCCACCCTTTCCACACACGAGTCATTCAGATTCTAACAAGTTCTCTCCCGACGTCCACTATTCTCCCTATGAGTCCCCTGACTGAGCCGCAATTCCCATCCCGCAGTGCACGTACCCAATGGTTATCATGCCGTTACACGAGCCTTCGCCTCCTCATCACCTCTACCACTGTTCTATGAGCCCCCCATATGAGCAAGCAGCTGCGAAGTGCATGCCTTAGCTGGTAACCACCATCCGCACGTCCCCACCACAAAAACACACGTAGACACACCTTGATCTCCTGCTCAAAATGCTTCGCGATCTTGGACCGCTGCACCTTTTGCGCAGCCGTCACCAATCCACTCTCGGGCGTCCATTCCTCCGGAGTTAGAATCACTGCCTCCAACATCTCTATTGGCTTGAAGTTATCCCTCTTGCCCACCACGTTGCACTCCTTCAGTACTAACGCCTTCACCTCCGGGTGGTGGCACAAGTCTGCGAGCGGCGCGGTGTGTTCGATACTAGACAATGGCCTCTGCGAAAGCGCAAAGCGCAAATTCACTTCGTGGGGAATAATGATCGCGATCGGCTGTTTGGCTTCTGCAGAGGCATACACGCAGAGATTAGTGACGAGACTGCACGACTTGTACGTCGCTTCGAGACGCTCCAGTGCGATGTACTACATCACATCATCGTTGGCAGCGAGTCATCCAGAAAAGTCGCACAAACGTACCTCGCCACTCTGAAGCTTGACGAGATTCTTGATCCTAGAGAGTAACGTCTAGCGCACGCGACTCTCAGATATCAAACACGCTCACCGATCGATCAGAGTAAGCGTTCCGTCCGGATTCCATTGACCGACATCCCCCGTCCTCAGCCACCCAATCCCCATGAAGATCTTCCTGTTCCGGTTCAAGTCCTCCCGCTTGTAATATCCTATGGTCACCGAAGGACCTCTAATACAAATTTCGCCCTGAGGTGGGCTCCCGTTTGCCTTGTAGCCCGCCTCAGGGACATCTATCAACTTGATTTCAATGCATGGTACGGGTAATCCCACAGAACCATACTGCATCAACTCGGGCGGCAACACTGTACACATGGCACATGATTCCGTCATCCCATAACCTGCAGTTTTTCCATTCAACTCTCTATACGCCAAAAGGATCGGACAAAAAAACCGACCTTGGAGCACCGTAACCAAGGCCAGTGACAAGAACTCTTGCGTTTCCTTGCTCAATGCCGCACCACCGCTCATAGCCAGACGGAGACGTCCCCCAGTGGCTGCTCTCACTCCACTCAACACAGTGGCGTCCGCGACATCAGAAAGTATGGACCAGTTGGTCCTCTTGGCGGCCATGGCACCGTTGAAGATGCCCTTCCTCAGATTCCCACCCGCATTCACCTTGGCGAGAATTCCCTTTCGAATTGTCTCCCAGACCTGAGGCACCCCGACAAGAATCGATGGACGAAACTCGAGAATATCCCCCTTGCAGTTCCGGACGGATGCATCCGTCAAGGTCTTGATACGACCATACCCCGTCGTTATCCCGAGCAAAAAAAAGGTCAACTCCACCACATACTCTAGGATATGCGCAAGGGGCAAGTACGCAAGGAACGTATCGCCGTCCAAGTGAAGCCCAAGCAAATGGTAGATACCCCCAATTGACGCCACCACGTTGCCATGAGTAAGCATGACTCCTTTGGGTGGGCCTGTGCTGCCACTCGTGTACATAATAAGTGCCAGATCGTCTGGGGTAGGGTTCCGAGCTTCGAGGTCGATTGTGGTCTGCTCCTTGCCAGTTGCGCGTAGGTCGTCGATCGAGACCGCTACAATACCCTCGCGGGCGCCTTGGATCTGGTCGATTACCGTCGACTCGACTTTGCCATCATAGACGACGAGTCGGACCGAGGGCGTATCCTTGAGGACACGAGCCAATGTGGGAAGGAGTTCAGCATTGGTGAAGATGCCGACACAGCTAGGTTCATTGAGCGAGTGCGCGAGACCAGCCTCACCGAGCGTATCG
>JBBPJW010001276.1:0-13176 GCA_038088935.1 Pulveroboletus aff. viridisquamosus
CTCAGCTGGTTATACAGTCTGATCTCTTCAGTACTGCTGGCTAGGGTTTACACAAGGGCCCATCACTCATCCTTTCTCTATTCGCCTAGTTAGGGGCCACTAGCACAAAAGCCCTAGCAGTTATCAAGGATAGTTTAGGAGCGTCCACCAAGAAGACACGAGTATCAGAAGCAACGGGCAGTGATCCCGTTTCACTAGTCAGTTATTGATCATGAGAATAGAATGGCCAGCTGCCATTTTAGTACTAGAGGGACTTCTAGGGCAATTATACTGCTAGACTATAGAGAAAGGCTAGAGGGAGTAAAACTCTAGGTACAAAATGTTATTAGAATTCAGAATAATAGCAAAAAAGGGCTCCAGAACAAAATCTGGAGTTGGACATACTGATGGTACTCAACCTGTGAGTAAAAACATAATTCTGGAAGCTTTTGAAAAAATCTGGAGATATTAAAGAGAGCTTTTCTTGGATCAAATGGAACTTGGGTTTACCTTATATGGTATGTCCTTGTATAGCTTAGTGTCCTGATTTATGAAGGGGTCAGAGAATAAGAGAAGAGTGATATCATGGCTTAATATAAGAAATAGACAAGATAAAAAGCATTAAGCCTAGTTATAATAAGATTAAGCCCTTAGAATTTCCCTAAGAATTTCATTAAGGCCTAAAGTTACTCTAAAGTGAATCAGAGATTCAGAGAGTAAGCTGGAAAGCTTGGTCAGAGTGAGAATAAAGTTAAAATGGGGGTATTTTTGTTAATGTTTAAATTATAGTACTATATACAGGAGTTATAGTACTTATAGTTCTAAAGTAGTGAAAGATCTAAGCAAAAAAGGGAAATAAGACTGGAGTTGTCTCAGAAACAAGAGCAGATGCCAATGCATTTTGAAAATAAATGGAGATGTCAGCAATAACAGCATCAAAACATGTCAGACTAAAACTAAAGAGTAGTAAGAAAATATGAAAGTTAAAACAGGAAAAAAAGAGGAACAAGAGTAAAAGAAGGTACATGTTACATCTGGCCTGAGTAGGGATATACATAGCCCTTTGGTGGAGCATACAAAGATTTGCAGGTATTAAGAACAAAAGAATAGCCTGCACATACAAGATCATAAATATGGAATTGGTCTAGATATTAAGACAGATAAGATATACTAAGTGACTGGGAATAAAACAAAGCTAAAGTCAGAATAGAGTGGAAAGGAAACAGAGGCTCAGAGGAACTGTAATGATATTAAGGTGAGAAGAACATAAATATAACTAGAGTGGTATTATTGCAAACCCATGCAACGACCACTTTCACTCTCACGTGATCGTGGGAATCCCAACCCTATTCAGGCTAAACCCTAGCTTAGGACTAAGCATATATTATATGAGTACTCATAAGGTTAGTGACCACGAGGCACATCTAGGATCTTCCCCGATCCTGATCTGATCTCATCTGTCGGATCTGACGGATCTGCCGATGGATCTCATCTGTGGCTGGAGATCCCCGTCCTCGCTGTGTCCTGACCCCTTACCTTCCATTCCCCCACTTCATTCATATACGATACATGCATTCTTTTCATGGCCTACACGAGGCTGCTCCCTTTACGCTAGAGGCTAGCTTACTGTACTACTTCAGGGTAGACATGGATGTACATGGTCCATGCACCATCTAGTGTAGTATATAAAGGCTGGCTCTTGGTGGTAAAGTCCTCCAGACTTTATCACTTAGTAGCTCAGGCATTTAGGCTTACAAGGTTAAGCTCTTCTCGAAGATCAGGCCCTTCAAGGAAAGGCAGTTCTTAGGAAAGTCCCACGTCCGAGTCTCTTCTGTGTCCTCCTCGTCGCCATCATCCATAGCTCCTCGGTTGCTCCACTTCAGAGCCTCCCATTTAGGAATTCCCTCTTTCAGTGTTCCTCCTCATCAATCATCATCTAGGTGTAGTCTCTGATCTTCAGAGTCATAACAGGTATAAAGTAGTAGTAGAAAGGTCAGAATTGCAAGGAGGAGAATCAGAGACTAGTATAGCTTACTGGCAAGCACTAAGTGTGGAAAACCAAGTAGAAGCTGGGTTGAAATTGGGTTTGGAATATGGAATATGACAGTATCCTTCTCTTAGACCTGAACCCTTGAAGGCCATAAGCATATGACTGGGAGGTTACTGCCATGTGATCTTGTTTAGTGTGAAGGCAACAGACACATAAATTGTGTGGTATGGCATTGAATGTTATGTTTGGTTCCATTCTTTTTCCCTTCTTACATCTTAGCTTTTGCATTTTACATATCTTGATGCTCTCTTGTTGTGTTCTAAAACATTTGGACTTCTTTGTTCCAGAATGTTCTCTCAGTCAGCATATATTACTCATAGCCTGCTTTCTCACATTCCATTTTTTCCACATGAATCACTTACTCATCTTTAGTTACATACTCTGACTTATTCAACTGAGTTTGAACATTACTAAAATACAGTTTTCACATTTTGAACTATAACTTTGAATACCTAGAGGGTGCTTACTACTGAACTTGAGCTAAGAGGCCTTTGTACTAGAGGCCAGGGAACTAGGCAAGAGGAAAAGAATAGAAAAAGTCAAGGAACTTATATAAAGCCAAAGGCTTAAGTGTGCAAGACTGGGAAAACCCAGGCTGCCACACTGGCTCTTATATATGCTACAGATATACATACAGATCATATAGGTCTGGTCTACCCTAAACTACTGTACAGTAAGCTATTTAATGGTAATAAAAGGAGCAGGGACCTAGAAATATATAAGGCAGAGCATAATGCTATAATAAGATATGATGTCATGATCTAGACCAGTCTAGATCTGTGATATGTGAAAGAGTGAAATATGAAGATGTGACATGTGAAGATGTAAAGGAGTGAAATGGTAAGGATTACGAGGGTCATATGGTATAATAATGTAAAGAGTTAAAGTTAAAGTGAAAAAATGGTAAAAATGAAGAGAATAAAAAATATGCATTATAACACTTATTATCTCTGTATAAGTAGCATGTCTTCTCCTTCATGTTCCTTATGCTACTTCTGCCTTACTCTACCTTGCTTTTCCCAACCATTGTCTGAATCTTTGCTCTACCCTTACCAAGAGAGTCCTGCCTGTGTCCTTTAATGATAAACATTACACAAGAACTCTCAACAAGTTCCAGCATTCTTGTCTCATTCCCAACCTTCACTAAGAGACTATAGTGCCATTCTGCATTTGCACCATCTTTAGCACTTGAGACTAATCACAGTCAAGCCTCTTCTCTAGTCCACCATAGCCTTAAGATCTATGTTAGTTCCTATCCAGGCCTAATATAACATTGGAGTGAACAATTGGAGTTTTTGATTCACTACAAATAAAAAGGGCTGGCTTAGTGATTACTCTTCTTTTCTCCAATACCACATCATATCTGTCTTTAAGAACATTGCAGCATGAATTAAGAAGTGCCTTGCAGAGTATACCAACAACAATAAGAAGCTAGATAACATCAAGTATGCTAAGCATGAGAGAAAGGGAAAAGCAAAGAACAAAGAGGAGCAGAAGAGGATAGAGAAGGTACAAAGGGTAACAGAAAAGGCTAAAAGGGCATGGCAGATGGCAGAAAAGACTGCCTGGAAAAGAGTAAGTAGTAGCATAGTAATTAGTTATGTAAGGGTAACTAAAGTCAACAGGTAATGCAAGTGCAGACCCAGGTGGGGCCTAGCACTAACAAGGGAAAGTGAAGGGTAAAGGAGGCTTTGGCATACTGAAGATATAAGAAGAGGAAGGTGGAGTATAAGATGGGCATAGAAAAATCCACATTGTGTCTTGCCTGCCAAGAGGCAAAGGTAAGGTGCAAGTACTCTGGAGAGAAGAAGCTGGTGTGAAAGTGGCAGTAGAAGGATGTGAAGGAGAAGTAGCTCAAGAAAAGGGCATTCTCAGAGGAGGTAAAGAAGGGCACTAAGCAGGTGGCAGACAGCTATCACCTTCTGGTGGTAACAATAAGGGAGATAAGGAATTGGGTAATGAAAAAGATGAGAAGGCTGAACCAGCTGCTAAAGCAGCTGGTTGATATCTTGAATCCCATATGGGTGGTGAATAAAGAGGAGTTAAAGAGTGAGCCAGAGAATGGGGAGAAAGAAGAGGTAGCTAAAAAGGTAGTAAAGCTAAGGGTAGAGATTCTGTTACAGCTTTGACTTCCAGACAATGGAACTTTAAGATGGCAGAAAGACAAAGTTAAAGGGGAATACAAAAGAATACTAACCCCTAAAGAGGCCAGAGCAGAGATTAAAATAACTTGGAGAACTCAGGGGACTGAGAAAGCACATTACAGGAGCTAAAGAAGGCTAATGATGCAAATGCTCAAGTTTAAAGAGACTTGGCACTAATCCAGCCATTATATTACTACCTGGACATTGCATAGCTTTAACCATGTAATATATCTAAAGTATGTTATATACTCAGCAGAATACTGATGGTCTTGTCACATGACCATGAGAATAGCTTGCCTAAACAAGAATAACCCTAGGCATAGATTTGATTCTATTTAGAGTATTCCCCATGTATAGTATTGGTCATATATGGCAGATCTCAAATAAGATCTAGATTAGAATCAATCTGTGGCAAAAATCCAAATGGGAATCTCCTCAGCCTTATAACCTCCTGGCCTCATTCTGTTATATACTGGCACTACTTAGCTAGGGGCTATTTTTATTCTTACCCTAAGCTAAGTTCTCTTTACTATTTACTATCTTTGACTGCTTTCTTTGATCTTATCTCATCTTATCTTTTACCTCATTGTAGCCTAGTTTTCTTTGATGTCATAATCTAGCCCTCTGATGTCATACCTTATCTTTGCCTTGCTTTCTTTTACTAATTACTCTCTATTTGCCATTGGTTCCTATTTAGTTCCCCTTTGCCCTATTTCCTTATTTAGCATTGTTTTTTGTACACCAGCTACCTCATGTATTTTTTATGGCCTGGTCCATGCACACTTTGTAGCAATATATAAAGGGACAAGGGCATAGACTGGTTTCCCAGTTTAAAGCACTTGTTTACTTGTTTACCTTGTTTTCTAGTGCCTCCTCTAGCCTGCCATTCTCTTGTTTCTCCAGTAGTGGGCATCCCCCAAGGTGGTTTCCTCTTGCTGTTGGTCTAGATCCATAACACATTCATATCCACCTTTGCTATACACTTTCCTTCTATTCCTACACTTCTCTTCTACTTTCCTTGATCTATGAGGCCACTGCCTCACTCCTATCCTCTGCTCTATGCTTCTCTATTTATCAGCATGAGTACTTACTGCTTTTGGTTCATAGATAGTAGTTACCTTTCCTATATATGGTTCATGCACTACTGCTGCTAATATATAAGGGGTAGAGAGAGACATGGGGCAACACAGTCTTGTCCACTTCTGTTACTAGTCTCTTCTAAGAGCTGGTCCTTATTTAATGTGGTTTGCCCTGAACAAGGCCTTAACTCATCCTTCCTTTCTTTTGCCTAGTTCTGGGGCATCTAGCTAAAAGCCCTCTTGTTATTGTCATTAGCCTGTCACTCACCAATCTGTGTTAGTTTAGGAAGCACTTCAAATAGATACATAACAAGGTATTACATATGCTAAAGTAAGCTAGTATAAAGGAAAAAGAACAAAGGAAATGCTAAGTAAAGAGAGAAGTTATAACACATTTAGAAGAAAATAGAAGTAAAAGGGGAAAAAAATGTGATAATAGTTAAGTAATACTATACAAAATGATAATATTGACTTGAAAAAAACTGAAGTAACCAGAGTTCAGAAATATGAAGAAGATTCAGAAGGTCTAAGGGTATAACTAAATAATAAAAATAAAAAAGTTAACTATTAAAAAGCCTTATGAACCTTTGAGTTAAGCAAGGTTTGAAAAAGGTTTGGAGGCAAATCTGAAAGAGTAAGATTTGCAGAGAATGCAGGATTAACCATCTTAGGAAAGTTACATGACCTGACAAGCAGTGTCTTAAGTAATTATGGGATAATGAGGAGCACAAGAAAACTAAAGAAGAAAATGAAAAAATCAACTGAGTGCCTTAAAGGGGGCCAAAATAGCAGACAAGCATCAACTGCTGTTCTGAAATATGTTCAAGAAGATTTGAAATTTAAGTAAACTGCAATAAGACAGAGAATTTGGAGGAATATTGGAAGGTTAATAAAAAAAAAGCAAAAGATAGGCCAAGGCCTAAGTAACAAACAGGAGTTGAAATTGAATATTTAAAGTTAGTTGAAATAGGGTAGAAAGAAAGCAGAATTGAAGAGGATTTGTTATCTTTAAGGGAAACTAAAACATAATAATTGCTAGTGAGAAGCTCAATATATAGCTAGGATTTGAAACTAAATCAGAGTTGGATCAAGTTCTAATAAGGCAGGTAGAAAGGGAAAGGATGGTTAAAAATATTCATGATTATTATGACCTCAATCAATAAACTTCAGTTCTTGTCTAATGAACAATTTTCTTCTGGTCCCTAAAATAGAGTGGCCCTGACATAGGCTAAAGTGCTAAAGCTTAGAAGGAAAAGAATTGCCAAATGTAACATATTAACATAGAGGCTTGATAAACATCTAATGGAAAGACAAGGGTCTGAGGCCAGAGGTTTAAAAGAAGGATCCAGAAATATTATATGCTTAGCAAATACTAACAATCTTCTTATATAACTATGGGACTTACTTGCCATAATAAGATAAACCCTAGGCTAAGGTTTGATTTATATATTAGAATATTCTCTGACTTATGGTGATAGTCACATGATGTGGCTGGATCTCAGATGAGATCTTAAATCAATACCAATGATATCTAATCTAAAGGATCACAATTAGGATTTGATCTGTGGCAGAAATCTAAATAGATCTTCTCAGCTTTATAATGGCCATGCCTTTATTATCCCTGCTGTCCCTAAGTCTTTCCTTCCATTCTCCCACATTCTCATGGTGTGGATTCTCTTCTATTGCCCTTGATCCACAAGGCCACTGCCTTACTCTTACTCTATGCCCTATACCTTTCTTATTTAAATAAAAAGGTATAACTGCTATTGATATCCATAAATGGTAGCTTACTTATTCTGTACTGGGGCTATGCCCCTCTGGCAATATATATACAGAATAAGCAAGACTTGGGATTCTTCCAGTCTTGATTACCTGTTTAATTTTCCCCTTCTCCCCATTGCTTTAAGATATTAGCTTGTGTTACAGCTCAAGCCTAACACAACAGTCTCACGTGACCGTGGGAACTGTGGAGCATGAGATGCGCTGGTCATGTGATCAGTTGCACATGATCATGCGAATGAGTTGTCTTATAAGGCAAACCCTAGGCTAAGGCTAAGTCCATATTCAGAGTATTCCCTAGCATAAGGTATTGGTCACATGATGTGGCAAATCTCAGATGAGATCTAGATCTTCCAATGATATCTGATCTCATGATCTTGATTAGAATCTGATCTGTGGCAGAGATCCAGATTGGATCTCCTTGGCCTCTAGGCAGCCATGCTGCATTCATAGATCCATACCAGTGCCATCTTCCATTCTCCCATATCCTCATGGTGTGGTTCCTCTTCCATTCCTATCCCTTGATCCATGAGGCCACTGCCTCACTCCTCACTGTTGCCCCATGTTCTCAGTTATCTATCTATTTAGAGGTCAGAGCTACTTCAGCTATTGGTGTCCACAGATAGCACTCTTTAGGGTAGACCTTCTGTACATGGTCTGTGCATGGACCTTGACAATATATAAGGCAGGAGGTGCAAGCTGGGTATTCCCCAGTCTTGCTCTCTTGACCTCTTAGCTGGTTATACAGTCTGATTACTCAGCACTGCTGGCTATTGGTTTATACAAAAGTAGTGGTCTCATTTCCCTTCTCTTCATCGCCTAGTTTGAGGCCACTAGCACAAAAGCCTCAGCAGTTATCAAGGATAGGATAGAAGCATCCACCAAGGTCGCCTCGAGTATCAAGGAGTAGTGGGAAGCTCCTGCTTCAGCTTGTGCTTGGAGTTCCCTTATTCTCTTTCAAGATTCACAAGCCTAGTTCAGGGCCACTAGAATAAAAGCCCTCTTGTCAGTTCTTTCATTGCTATTACATACCAGTCTGTAGTATTATTTGGATTGCACTTTTAGGGTATGTAACAAGAAAGGCACAACTGGCACAACTCAGAAATTCTGAAGTGGGAAAAGGCAGAGAATTAAAATCTATGGGAGATTATCTGGTTGCTAACACAATTCATGAGATCAGTAGCCATCTTTGCATAAAGATAATGGAGTAGAATGAGCTCTTTTATAAGCTGGTTTTAATCAAGCTGATAGAAGGCCATTAGGCTGGCTTTCTCACAGCAAGGGGGCCAAGGGTTGCTGTGGCCAATTTCAAGTTTCAGAAGATGCTGAAGAACTATAAAATGGAGGTCAGAGAGAATCTGGAGGAATTGTTGTGAAGCTAAGGGTTACTTACTGGCCTTGTCTCCCATATATGACAACATAAGTTGTATCTGATTGAAAATGTAAGGTTGAAGTATTTGGCATAGACATAGCCTAGTTAATATCTGAAAGAGAGATTGAAGATGATTAACAAAGATCAGAGGTAAAGATGGTTAACAAGATAAAAGACCAGTTACTGCACAAGCAATGGAGGGTGGTCAAAGGAAAACAGTTGATGTTGAATGAATCTGGCCACTGCTTGGATAGAGAAATGACAGTTAACACAGATTCACTAATTACTGCTTTGAAAGAGGGCAAATGTAGTGGAGAAAGGTTAAAGGGGTAAGCAATGGGGCTAAGGGAAAAAAAGTGGGGAATGGGACTGAGAAAAAGGGGCAAAGAGTAACATGTGAACTAAAAAAGGTAGGTGCAAGTACTTAATGTTATGAACTCACCACTTTTAGCCTCTATTTCTATATTCTACTTTATTCAGATTAGATTTACTTTGGCTGGCATTTGTTATCTTATGCTCTCATTTCTTACTTAGCATTATGTGAGCTACCATATATATACCTCATGGCTAGTAATATATATGGGCAAGGGCATAAACTAGATTTTCTCTAGTCTAAAGTACTTGTTTAGCCATTGGCATTTCTTCTGTGGGTATCTCTCAAGGTAGCTTCTCTTTTTGAGTTGATTCCATAACACTAGGGCTATTACTGGAGGCTATTACTAGAGACTATTACTGGAGGCTATTACTAGAGGCTATTACTTTTTTAAGGTCAATGTTCCATTATTAACTAGAAACTATTATATATCTAGTGAATACAACAGTCTCAAGCATGTGACTGTGGGAACTTCAGAGCATGTGATGTGAATGGTTGCATATTCATATGACCAGGAGCACATAATCATGCAAATAAGTAGCCTTATTAAGATTAATCCTAGACTAAGGCTAAGTTCTTTACATTCAGAGTATTCCCCAGGTTTGGTCACATGATGTGGCAGATCTCAGATGAGATCTAGGTACAGTCCCTGATGATATCTGATCTTCAGATCTAGATTAGAATCTACATCTGTGGCAGAGATCTAATGGATCTCCTTAGCTTTTAGATGGCCATGCTATATTCATATCTGCCATTCTGTGTATTCCTCCATTCTCCCACATTCTCATGGTGTTGTTCCTCTTCCAATCCATCCCTTAATCCATAAGGCCACTACCTTACTCCTTATTTCTGCTCCATGCTCTTCCTTCTCTTAGTTAATATAGATCTTACTGCTATTGATAATTATAGATAGTAGACATGAGGGTAGACTCCCTGTACTTGGTCCATGCACATATTCTTGCAATATATAAGGCAGGAAGTGCAAGCTGGATTTCCCCAGTCTTGCTCTACTTGTCCTTTAAAATTAACTACCTTTGAAATTTGTTATGGTACTAACCTAACATAATGATCAGCACATAACCATGAGAGCTGTAGAGCATGTGATGCAACTGGTCATGTGCCAGGAGCACATGATCATGCAAACAAGTTGCCTTATCAAGGAAACCCTAGGCTAAGGTCTAAGTCCTATTTAGAGTATTCCTGCACATAGGTATTGGATTACTGATGTGGCAGATCTCAGATGGAATTGAGATCACAATGATCTGTGGCAGAGATCTAGATAGATCTTCTTGGCCTTATGATGGCCATGCCTTATTCATATCTGTGAGCCTGTGCTCTTTCCTTCCATTCTCCCACATCCTCGTGGTATGGCTTCTCTTCTCTGTTCTATATCTGCAAGGCCTCTGCCTCATTCATACCTCATAATCCATGCATTCCCTTTATCTATTACTTAGGGTCTAGAGCTACTTATGCTATTGGTGACCACAAATAGCATTCTTTAGGGTAGATCTCCTGTACATGGTCTGTGCATGGATCCTGGCAATATATAAGGCAGGGGGTGCAAGCTGGGGAAACCCAGTCTTGCTCTCTTGTGACCTAGGCTAGATCTACAGCTCTGATCTAAGGCTTCAATTCAAGAAGGATCTCCCTTCAGCTCTCTCTGCTGTCTGGCTATTGGTTTATGCACAGGGGCCCAGAGTCTCATTTCTCTCACTTGCCAAGTTAGGGGCCACTTGACCAAAAGCCTCAGCAGATATTCAGATAGGACTAGGAGCATCCACCAAGGATGTCATAAGTATCAAGATAGGATGGGTAGTCACCCATAACAGAATTATACAAGTAGCCCACTAGATCTCTTTTCCATTCCAAGATGGAATCCCATTGAGCTCTCTTTTGATTGGCTCCCCTGGTTGCTGAACTTAGCTTTATACAGAACCATTATACTTTCCTTTTTTATTCAGCAGCCTAGTTAGGGGCCACTAGCACAAAAGTTCTGCTTACAGTTTGAAGATAGAAGCATTTACCAAGGTGTTTAAGTGCCAAGACTAGGATAGGCAGAGCCCCATAATAGAAACAGAGGAAAAGATCAAAGATTTTCAAGGAATAAGAAGAGAAAAGAAAGATCCAGAAATATCCAGAGGGGCAGAGAAAAGGCCAGAGGAAAAGAAACCAATCAAAAATGACACAAGGAAAATCTAATTTCCAAAAGGACACAGAAAGAGCAGAAATATCCCATTAAAAAAAATACCCAGGGAAATAAAAGAACATGTTCCAGAAATAACAAATCAGGGGAAAAAAGTAGAGTATGAAAGTAACATGGAGTTATCCAGAACAAGGCCAGAAAAGAGTAAGGAAAACCCAGGGTATAAGACAGAGAGGACAAGGGGTCTGGAAAAATGAAGAAGGTTTCCAGGACATGAAAAAAGATGCAAGGCACCCAAAATAGGGTTAGAGGGGTAAAGCACAGCAATAGACAATGTAGCTCTAATAAGAGAACAAAATCAAGGAAAAGAAGAAAACACAAAGATTCCAAGTGAAACGGATGACTATCCATTATGCCTTGATACTCAAACTCCTTGGTGGACACTCCTTCCTAGAAGTCTCTTCTCCTTGTGTAGCTTTTGTGCTAGTGGCTACAACTAGGCAACAGTAGTTGGAGCCAGGGACTCTTGTATAAACCCAGGGGCCAGGCAGTAAGCGAGAGCTGAAGAGGGATCCGCTGGGATCAGGTCTTAGATCACCACTGTAGGTTCTAGCCTAGAGGTCAAGAGAGCAAGACTGAGGAAACCTCAGCTTGCACCCCCTGCCTTATATATTGTCAGGATCAAGGGTCTACCCTAAATAGTGCTATCTGTGGTCACCAATAGCTAAAGTAGCTCCTACCTCTAAATAGATAGATGAGAGAGAACATGGGGCGACAATGAGGAGTGAGGCAGTGGCCTCATGGATCAAGGGATAAGAATGGAAGAGGAACCACACCCTGAGGATGTGGGAAAATGGAAGCGCACAGGAATAGATGTATGAAAGTAGCAAGGCTGCCTGGAGGCCAGGGAGATCCCATCTGGATCTCTGCCACAGATCAGATCCTAATCTAGATCATAAGATCAGATATCATTGGAAGATCTGGATCTCATCTGAGATCTGCCACATTATGTGACCAATACCTTTGTGCAAGGGAATACTCTGAATAAAGGACTTAGCCTTAGCCTAGGGTTTGCCTTATCAGGCAACTCATTCACATGATCACATGCCACTGATCACATGACCAGCGCATCTCGTGCTCCACAGTTCCCACGGTCACATGAGACCGTCATGTTAGGCTTGAGCCATAACACCAAGAATGTGAAAAAGGGTTGAAAAAGGTCAGACAAAGAGTTTCAAAAGAAAAAAAGAATGGAAAAAAATCCAAACAGATTGAATAGAGAAAACAAGAAGAATAAAAACAAACCCAAGCTCAGATTGCAAAGAAGGGAGCAAGGGCATGCAACCATGAAAAGATAAAAGTTGCTTTGAAGCAATAAAAGAGGAATAAAGGATGTCTGAAGAGAACAAATCATCATGTATGTTATAATTCCATTTTTCTATTTTTATTATTTCTTTATTTTCACCCACTTTGTATTTTTACTTTGGCTCTTCACATGTCACATCATGTAACCATGGTAACTCTTACCATTTCACTCTTTCACATTTTCACATAGTCACATTCTAGAATAGCCCACACCATAACATTATTGCCTGGCAGTTATCATGTGATACTGCTAAGGTACTCACTCTTTTACTGCCATTGGTCAGCTTACTGTATCATACTTTAGGGCAGACCTTAGGTACATGGTCTGTGTGCATTTCTGTAGCATATATAAAGGGCTGGCATAAGCTGGGACAATCCAGTCTTGCACACTTGAGCTCTAGGGCTTTATACAAGGCACTTGACTCTTTCTCTTCTTTCCTTTTGCCTAGTTCTCAGTGGCACTAGAACAAAACCACTGCTTGTTTGTGCTCACCAGCTTCAGCACTGAGATACAAGAATAGGACAGCAAGATATTGATAACTCAATCATGGAATAGTGCACTATAGTATTAGTACTATCTGTTGGTAACTACAGGTGGTATAAGCAACATGAAGAAGGAATATAAAATAATGTCTCACCTCAGTCACAGAGTAGTGCACTGAGGTGTAAAGTAGAGATGAATGGTAAAACTATATGACATGGTTACATAATCAGGTATCATAGAGATAAAAGTCCAACACAAGATGCTATTTCAATGTATGTGTGAAGTAGTGCATGAATAAATGTATTGGGGCATAGGAAAGTGTTATGGCTCCAGCCTAACACGACAGTCTCACATGACCGTGGGAACTGTAGAGCACGAGATGCGCTGGTCATGTGATCAGTTGCACGT
>JBBPJW010001277.1:0-13169 GCA_038088935.1 Pulveroboletus aff. viridisquamosus
ATATATTGCCAATGGTCACACACAGACCATGTACAGGAGGTCTACCCTAAAGTATGCTATCTATGGTTACCAATAGCACAAGTAGCTCCTACCTCTAAATAGATAGATGACTGAGAACATGGAGCAGGAATGAGGAGTGAGGCAATGGCCTCATGGATCAGGAATGGAAGAGAAGAGGAACCACACCATGAGGATATGGGAGAATGGAAAGGAAGCACAGATAGTGATCTATGAATATGGTAAGGCTACCTGAAGGCCGAGGAGATCCAATCTGGATCTCTGCCACAGATCAGATCCTAATCTAGATCATAAGATCAGATGTCATCGGAAGATTTGGATCTCATCTGAGATCTGCCACATCATGTGACCAATACCTTGTGCAAGGGAAATACTCTGAATAAGGACTTAGCCTTAGCCTAGGGTTTGCCTTATTAGGCAACTCGTTCGCATGATCACGTGCAACTGATCACATGACCAGCGCATCTCGTGCTCCATGGTTCCCATGGTCACGTGCGACTGTCATGTTAGGCTGGAGCCATAACAACCATTAGTTATGCACTCTAACTCATTCAATTGAGTCTGAATCTTATTATTCCCATATAAGTAGCATATTCTCTTCCTTATATGTCCCTTATGCTACTTTTACCTTATCCTGCCTTATTCAACCTTGCTTTCTCCAAGCATCATTTGAATCTTTGCCCACTCTTACCAAGGAAGGCCCACTTGTGTCCTTTGACAGCAGGTATTATCCAAGAGTCCTTAACAAGCACTACTGTTCTTGTCTTGTTCCCAATCTTCACTGAGGAACAATGGTATCATCCCATGTTGTATTATTCATAGCATCTGAGGCTGACCACAGTTAAGCTTCTTTTCTAGCCACCATAGCCATAAGATCTATGTTAGTTCCTACTCAGGCCTAGCATAATAAAAGAAGTAGTGTATCTACTTGTGGCTATTATTGCTATAGTTTTACCAATATTCCACCCAAAATCCCTTTGTTTTTTGATATCCTCTGGGAAAAGCCTAGATCTCAATTCACAGAAAATTCCCTAGAATTCTCTGAAACAGAAAAACCCTTGACCCACTGATCTTAGCTCTCTAAAAGACAATCTTCACAATTTTTTCTTGCCCTCCATAGAATACCAGGAACAATATTATGCCCTTGCATATGAATTCTCTTTCTCTCTATAGATTCTCCAAGAACTCACTTCCCTCTCCCCTACTTCTATTTATCATCATCCTCTTTTTCCCCTTCTTTTGAATTCTCTTTCTTATTCTACAATGTCCAACACTTTCCCTCTACTAAGTCTACTAAGCTTTGCCTTGGTGCCCCAGAACACTTTGATGGCAACCACAATAAAGTGGAAGTCTAGCTGAACTCAGTCCAGTTTTACCTCTTCATTAATGCTGCAGTCTACAACTCAGATAAGAAAAAGATTGCATTCATCCTCTTGTACTTGATCAAGGGCCCTGCCTTCTTCTGGGCCACCATTTCTTACAAAAAGAGCATTGCTGGTACAGTGATTTTCATGGAATCCTTTAGCAGCTTTATTAAGGCATTTGATATCTCATTCAAGAAGCAAGATACCATTGTATCCTTGGTCCACTGGCTTGCCAATACTCAGATGCATTAAAACAAAAAAGGTAAGTGGACTTCCTTGCTCACTGAATATACCATGGAATTTCAAAACTATGCAGTTCTTACCAACACTCAGGATAACAACATTCTTATTACTTACTACAAAGCCAGAATTTTCCTCTGGCTCTTACATTGAATTCAAAATCTTGACAAGATCCTTACCACTGTGAAAAAATGGTATGAAAAGGCCATCCACTTTTAAGGAATTTTTGAATGCACCAAGCTTACTAAGCTCTGTTACAAATACTTCAAGGCCCATGCCTGGACTCCTGCCCCCTCAGTAATCCCTCAGGCTGAAAAGAACCTGAATACCATGAACATTGGCTCTATTTAACTTATCAAGCTAACTCTCCAGGAGTAAGAATAATGTTTCAAGCTTGGTCTTTGCCTTTAGTGCAGAAAATCTGGATATAATGTGGCCTTATGCCCCAATCAATGCTTACTCATGCCCAACTCTGTTACAACTCTGGATTCCAGAGGCTAAACCTAGAAGATAGATGGGAGAAGGAACATGAAAGGAAAACCTAGAGGAGGCTCTGTAGAGGAGCAACCAAGAAGAGATCAATAAAAGAGAACTTGTAAGAGACTCATGCCCATGCAACTAAGGGCCTAATCCTGAAAGGGTTAAGATCCAAAGAAGTATGTAAAGCAAGATACAAGAAGTAATTTGTAATGGCTACACTGAACCATTGCTGAAAACTGGATAAACTCATCCTAGTGATCACTAACTGACTCAAGAGACTGGGTTTGAACTAGATCCCAGTAGAACTAGGCAAGAGGAAAGTAGAGAATGGGTCAAGGACTTGTATAAAGCATATTGCTCAAGTGCACAAGACTGGGGAAGCTCAGCTTGGCCAGCCTCCTTTATATATGCTACAGATGCATGCACGGACCATGTAAATGGCTCCGGCCCTAACTAAGCTACAGTCAGCCGACCAATGGCAATAAAGGAGTGAGTACCATAGCAGTTCCATGAGGATGCTGCCAGGCAATGATGTCATGGTCTAGGCTGTGATGTGTGAATGAGTGAAGATGTGAAGGAGTGAAATGTGAAGATGTGACATTGTGAAAATGTGAAAGAGTGAAGAAGTGAAAAGGTGAAAAGATAAAGGTGTCCCACAGTCATGTGATGTGAAAAGTAAAAAGTGATTATAACATAATTAAGTCTGGAGAGACTTAACCACCTGTACCTGCCCCTTATATATGGCCTAGGGAGGCACATGGACCACCTACTACTAGCCTACCCTAAAGTACTGCTATCTATGGACACCAATAGCAGTAAGGTCACACTATTAAATAAGAGAGGAAAGAGCATAGAGCAGAAATTAAGAGTGAGGCAGTGGCCTCATGGATCAAGGGATAAGAATGGAAGAGAATGGAAGATCTCATAAGAGAAGATCAGGGTTGCACATGAGGACAGAGATGTCTGCCACAGATGAGATTATAGAAGTAGATCCAGGGATCTGTCAAATCCATGGAGATATGACCAGATCTAGATAGGGAAGATCCATGGGCAGATCCTGGGAAGATCCCAGATCCTAATCACATGACCACTGACCATAAGGTACTTGTAATAAATAGCCAAGCCCCAGACTAGGGTTATCCTGAAAAGAAGTATTATTTCCATGATTATGTAAGGTGAAAGTGGTGGTTGTGCAAGATGCATAACAAACTCCACCACTACCCCTCCTGTCAAGAAATCTGTTAAGAAAATCACAGCTAAAGAAGAGATAACAAAGATTGAAGAAGTTAGTAATAAAAAACCTGAAGTAGAAAGAGTTATGTTACATAACTAGCAAACATGATGGTCTCAAGCACATGACCATGGGAACTGTTGAGCACATGATACAAATGGTTGCATAGTCATGTGACCAGGAGCACATGATTGTATGAACAAGTAGCCTTATAAGGATAACCCTAGGTTAAGGCTAAGTCCTTTATATCAGAGTATTTTCCTGTACCAGATATTAGTCACATGATGTGGCAGATTTCAGATGAGATTCAGGAACAGTCTCCAATAATATCTAATCTCAGGATCTAGATTAGGATCTATATTTGTGGAAGAGATTCAGATTGGATCTCCTAGTATTATGGTTCTAACCTAACATGATGGTCTCACATGACCATGAGAGCTGTGAAGCATGTGATGCAACTGGTCATGTGCCAGGAGCATGTGATTGTGTGAACGAGTAGCCTTTCAAGGCAAATCCCAGGCTAGGGCTAAGTTCTAATTCAGAGTATTCCCTGGCATTAGGTATTGGTTACATAATGTGGCAGATCTCAGATGAGATCCAGATCTTCCAATGACATCTGATCTCTTGATCTAGATTAGGATATGATCTGTGGCAGAGATCTAGATTGAATCTCCTTGGCCTAGTGGTGGCCATGTCCATCTCATTAATCAATACCAGTGCCCTTCCATTCCACTCACATTCTCATGGTGTGGCTTCTCTTCCATTCCTTTCCCTTGATCCATGAGGCCACTGCCTCACTTCTCATTACTGCCCCATGCCCTCTCTCATATATCTATTTAGAGGTAGGAGCTACTTTAGCTATTGGTGTCCACAGATAGCATACTTTAGAGTAGACCTCCTGTTCATGGTCTATGCACAGACCTTGACAATATATAAGGCAGGGGGTACAAGCTGGGGAAACCCAGTCTTGCTCTCTTGACCTCTAGGCTAGATCCACAGTAGTAATCTTAGGTCTTGATCCAAGAAGGATCCCACCTCTGCTCTCATTCACTGTCTGGCTTTTTGGTTTATACAAGGGCCCAGGTCTCATCCTTTCTCTCTTCACCTAGTTAGAGGCCACTAGACCAAAAGCCTCAACAGTTATCAAGGATAGAATAGAAGCATCCACCAAGGTCAACTTGAGTATCAAGGCAGGATGGGTAGTTATCCATTTCACCTAGACCTTGCTGCTGCCATTCCTCTTTCATAAATCTGATCCTATGTACCTTCCTTTCTATTCTCCCATATTCTTATGGTGTGGCTTCTCTTCCATTCCTTTCCCTTGATTGATAAGGCCACTGCCTCACTTCTTATTCCTGCTCCATGCCTTTTTTATCCTTTATATATTAGTTGAGAGGTTATTATGCACCATGCTAAGTGCAAGTCAAATGCAACTGGACTGGTGAGTGGTGAAGGCCCATGGCAACAACAGTATGAGCTTTTGAAACTAGAGCTCCTAACTAGGCAAAGGAAAGGATTGAGTGGAACCTTCAAGTAGACAAGCTAATATTACAAGAGAATTAGACTGGAAAAACCCCAAGCCCATATTATCCTATATATATTATTCATCAAGTGCATAGCCCCATCTATAGGATGACTAATCTACTACCTATGGCCACTAATAGCAGTAAATACTCTTGCTGATAAATAAGAAAGCATGGGGTAAAGGGTAGGAATGAGGCAGTAGCCTTGCAGATCAGGAATGGAGGAAGAAAATCCATACCATGAAAATATGGGAGAATGGAAGGGAAGCTCAGGAACAGCAGATATAAAATGCAGCATGGCAACCATAAGGCTGAGGAGATCTATCTAGATCTTTGCCACAGATACAATTCTAATCTGGATTCATTAGATCAGATATTATTGGTATTGATCTAAGATCTTATCTGAGATCCAGCCATAATTATGTGACTATCACTATGAGTGAAAAATAACTCTGATATAAAAACCAAACCTAAACCTAGAGTTATCCTTGTTTTGGCATGTAAGTCCCACAGTCATGTGAGGAAACTGTCAGTATTTGCTAAGCACATAACAGAGGTTACTGCTATTGATGTCCATAGATAGTAGATCTTAGAATAGGTCTTCTGTACTTGGTCTGTGTGCAGACCTAAGCAATATATAAGGCAGGGGATGCAAGCTGGGATTTCCCCAGTCTTGCTCTCTTGATCTCTTAGCTGGTTATACAGGATAACCCTTTCCTGCTGGCTTCTGGTTTATATAAGAGCAGTAGTCTCATTCTTCTTTTATTTGTCTAGTTAGGGGCCACTAGCTAAAAGCCCTACCAGTTTCCCAGGACAGATTAGAAGCATTCACCAAGATTGTTTGAGTATCAAGAACAAAATGGGCAGAGCCCTGCAATAAGTTAAATTGGATTTTTGAAGTGAAGTACTTTTCCTATACAAGGTGCTCTTTCTCTCTTGTACACACCTGTACTTGTATCCTCCTATAAAAGTCTATAAGAATTATAGTACAAGTTTTTTCCTCTGCATATTCAAGATTAGTCATAGATGTCTCTGCCCTCATTGATAGCAGAGTGCAAATTAATTGCATTAACTGGGAGTTCATCTCTCATCACAAGTTCCCTTGCACCTGACTTTCTACCCCCCTTAGCATCTGAAATGTTGACTCTTCTCTAAACAAGAAGGGTCATATTACCCACATGTGCACCATACTTCTTTAGCTTGAAGGAGTAATCCACTTAGTTTTTTGCCATGTTATGGCATGTGGCAGAGAAATTCTGATCCTAGGACTTCTGTGGCTTTAGGCCACAAACCCCAGTATTAATTGAATGGCCAACTTACTCACCATTACCTCTATCTCCAACCAGTCCAAGGAACTCTATTATTCTGGGACTATCCTACCCACTCTTAGACAACACCACATTAGGGAAGTAACCCTCTCTAACAATGAACATCTAGTTTGCTATCTTGAAAGTAAATCCTCTGACCAATTCATTGATAATGCCCTTTATAAATGGTACTTCTCCCAAGTTATCAATGCCTGCTCCATATTTCTTCCCTTTGTAATGGTAGCAAGACTTATTACCTCCATAGAACTTGCCATCAAAGCTGAAAAGGTTAAATTCAAGACTACTCTTCCTCTCAAGTACCAGCAATTCACTGCAGTCTTTGCTAATATCCCTAATATTCTAGACAAACTTCCACTTACCAGATTCTATGACCATGAGATTAGTCTCAAGGAGATTTTTATCCTCAAGATTAGGAAGGTCTACTTCCTGTCCACTCTGAAACACCAAGCAACTGAGAAGTTCATTGAAGAAAGCCTTCATATAGGCAAGATTTACCCCTTTAACTTCCTTCAGGCCTTCTCTTTCTTCTTTGTTAAAAAGAAGGATGGCAAACTCTGCCCATGCCAGGATTATAGGTATTTTAATGAACATACCATCCAGGATGTCTACCCCCTTCCCCTCATATCCAACCTTATTGACAAACTTTATAAAGTGAAACTTTTTACCAAGTTTGATGTTTGATGGAGATACAACAATGTTTAGATCAAGAATAAACACCAATGGAAAGTAGCCTTTTTTACTTATAAAGGCCTCTTTGAACTGATGGTGATGTTCTTTAGTCTGAATAACTACCTGCCATGTTTCAGCATTTCATGAACAACTTCTGTAATATGATTATAAAAGGATGGCTTGTTATCTATATGGATGATTTCCTTATTTTTTTCCCAGACACTGATACCCACAGAACCTGCATCTCCCACATATTTCAATACATGGTGGACCTTGATCTCCATTTAAAACTGGAGAAGTGTACCTTTGCCTTTTCTGAGGTAGAATATCTAGAAATGGTAGTTTGCCCTGGATCCAATCAAACTCAATAGTATTGCCAAATGGCCTACCTTCCAGAAAGTCAAGGAAATTTGTTTCTTTTTGAGTTTCACTAACTTCTACAGGCAATTTATTCCAAACTACTTATTTATTGCTTACTTTCTTCTTAATCTCACCAAGAAG
The DNA here is from genome assembly GCA_038088935.1 of Pulveroboletus aff. viridisquamosus. Lineage (NCBI taxonomy): Eukaryota > Fungi > Basidiomycota > Agaricomycetes > Boletales > Boletaceae > Pulveroboletus > Pulveroboletus aff. viridisquamosus. The sequence continues at coordinate 7,355 of JBBPJW010001277.1, forward strand.
ATAGTTCCTTGATCCTGGACATTAGCCTGCCAGGACTCTTTCAACTTTCTCAAGGCATTTTTTCTCTTTCAATCTGTTCTTCAATTCCCTGACCTCTTCTGTTCCTTTGCCATTGCCATGAATGCCTCAACCTATGTGTTTGGTGACATCCTCCTCCAGACTGATTCAAATGGGGACTGGTACCCCTGTTCCTACCTCTCCCAGATGTTTTTCATTGCTGAGTGAAACCACAACATCTACAATCATAAACTCTTTGTGATTATCTGTGCCTTTAAGATCTGGTGCCAATACTTTTAAGGATCCCCCCATACTGTCCAGGTTTTTACTGACCATAAAAATCTTACTTACTTCTGTGCCCTCTAGAATTTCAACTGCCAACAAGCCTGTTAACCCCTTGACTTTATAGATTTTGACATTTAGCTCCACCACATAGCTGGTTCCTCCCTTGCTGGCCCCAACATCTTTACTTGCCACCCTGACCTCTGTTACTCAGATTCCATGGATGACTCCTCCATTACTGCCCTTTCTAAATATCTATTCTATTACATTATCAACATGACTCTCCATCCACATCTGCAAGCATGTGGAAACTGATTCCCTGTGCCTTTTTCTTCTTTATAAATAAGATAACCCCATGTACCCTGATCTTTGTAAACATGTTGCTGATTAAAAACTCCATGACAACCTTCTTATCTACTATGACCACATCTATATCCTGGCAGATGAATCTTTTTGCCAGTCCATTCTTTACCACTGCCATGACCACCCCCTTGCTGGCCACTCTGGCTATCTCAAAACTCTCCAGCTCATTAGACAAGAATTCTGGTGGCCTGGCATGGCTACCTGTTATGCACTTAATGAGTGCAATTCAATAAACAATGTGGACTGGTGTGTAACAGTTGAACAATCAACAAGAGGGCTTTTATTCTAGTGGCTCTGAACTAGGTTTGTGAGACTTGACAAGGAAGAGAGGACTCTGGCTTGGAGGCTATAGCACTTGCACACCAAAGTAAGGAAAGGAGCAAGAGAAGGGAAGTTATAATCAGGTGGTCAAGACTGGGAAAACCCCAAGTCTCTTCCATCCTATATTTATATTCACCAGGGGCATAGCCCCACTACAGGGTGAGTAAGCTACTACCTATGGTCACCAATAGCAGTAAAACCTCTAATCATCTAAATAAGAAAAGCATGGGACAAAGGGTAGAGTAAAGCAGTGGCCTCATGAATCAAGAAAGATAGAAGAGGAACCATACCATGAGGATGTGGAAGAATGGAAAGGAAGATACAGGGACAGTGAATATAAATAGATGAGGCAATCATAAGGCCAAGGGGATCCAATCTGGATCTCTGCCACAGATTAGATTTTAATTATAATTTTTCAAATCAGATATTATCAGCATCAATCTAGATCTTATCTGAGATCTGCCATATTATGTGACTATTACCATGCATTAGGGAAATACTCTGATATAAGATCAAATCTTTGCCTAGAATTAACCTTGTTTAGACAAGTAAGTTCCATGGTCACATGAAAAGACTGTTATGTTCTGCTAAGCACATAACACTATCTATGCCTGTCATTTTGTTGAAGGCTGTGCCATCTGTTAGCAGAACAAAGTCAATACCCATCCTTCTGCCCTGGCTCTCTTATCCATCTGCTCCTTTGCCTCTTGCCTCTTTCAGATGGTCTCTTGTGATCTTATTACTAACCTCCCATTCTCTGACAGCTATGATTTCCTGTTGGTCATGGTTAACCACAGGCTTACTAAGGGGATAATTCTATGCCCTACCAAGAAAACCAAAACTGCTGAGAGTATAGCTACCCTTTTCTTTCACAAAGTCTACTTATAATTTGATCTTTATAACAAAATCATCTCTGATTGAGGCCCCCAGTTTATCTTAGCCTTTACAAAGAAGCTTGGTAAACTTCTAAACTATGATCTCTCCCTGTTCACTACATACCATCCCCAATCTGATGGGAAAACTGAACAAGTTAACCAGAAACTCAAAATCTACTATTATATCCTTTATAGAGCAAATTCCTTCAAATGGGCAGAATGAGTCTCCCATGCAGAGTTTATTCACAATGACCATTCCAACTCAGTCACTAGCCAATCCCCATTCTATCTCATAATGGGATATAAACCTTATGCCCTTTCCTTAGTGATTTCTAAGACCTTTATGCCTGCAGTTGCTAATAAATTAAAGAATCTAACAGCAGCTAGAGACAAGGCTCTTGCAGCCCATGATCTTGCTCATCAAATCATGACCTCCCACATTTGTTCAAAGTTTATTCTTTTCTCAAAAGGGTTAAAAGTTTGGCTTGAGGCCAAAAACCTCAAGTAATCCATCATTTATTCAAAATTCATGCCAAAACATGAAGGATCTTTCACTATCAGAGTGTTATGGGTCACTACCCATATCCTTGATTCTTCTAGCCACCTTGGTGAGCACCTTCCTAAATAGCTGCTAGGGCTTTTATGCTAGTGGCCCCAAACTAGGCGAATAGAGAAAGTCAGAGCCAAACAACCCTAGAGAGCTCAGGGGGATCCCCATAGGGGACAGCCAGGAGATCATAGAGATCTCTTGTATAATCTCCTAAGAGACAAGAGAGTAAGACTGAGGAGACCTCAGCTTACCACTCCCTGCCTTTATACTATTGGAGTCCATGCACAGACCAGGTACAGGGAGCCTACCCTAGACTACACTACTTATGAAACACCAGTAGCGTAAGTATCTCTACTCTGTAATACATAAGGATGGAAGAAGCATGGGGCAGGGATCAGGAATGAGGCAGTGGCCTCACGGATAAGGGATGGTGGAAGAGATACTGCCACACCATGAGGATGTGGGTGGAATGGAAGGAAGCACTGCTCTGGTTCTATGAAAGAGGCATGGCCACCTGGAGGCTGAGGAGATTCATCGGATCTCTGCCACAGATTCAGATCCTAATCTCTGTTAGAGATATCATCAGATTGATCTAAGATCTCATCTGAGATCCAGCCACAGTCACATGACCTTGCAAGTGCTGGGGAATACTCATATAAGAACTACTGACCTTAGCCTAGGGCTTAACCTTATAAGGCTGCTCCTCCGCATGATCATGTGCTCTTGGTCACATGACCTGCATCACATGCTACTGGAGAACTCTCATGATCATGTGTGACCATGTGTTAGGCTGGAGCCATAACACAGAAAGGTATTATTCCCCATTACCTATTGCCTCTGTCTTTCTGTCTCCTGAAAGATTTATATTATATACTGGCACTACTTAGCTAGGGGCTATTTTTCATTTTTATTCTAAGCTAAGTTCTCTTTACTATTTACTATCTTTGACTGCTTTCTTTGATCTTATCTTATCTTATCATGCCATAAGGTTAGATCTAGCCTGGTCTAGCCTTTGTACCTTATATAGCATAGTCTTTTATCTCATTGTAGTCCAGACTTTCTCTGATGTCATAATCTAGCCCCTCTGATATCATATCTTACCTTTGCCTTGTTTTTTTTTACTAATTACCCCCTATTTGTCATTGGTTCCTATTTAGTTTCCCTTTACCCTATTTTCTTATTTAGCATATTCTCTGTATACCAGCTATCTCATATACTTCTCATGGCTGGTTCATATACACTTTATAGCAATATATAAAGGGGCAAGGGCATAGACTGGCTTCCCAGTCTAGAGCACTTGTTTACTTGTTTAACTTGTTTTCTAGTGCCTTCTTTAGGCTGCCATTCTTTTGTTTCTCCAGTTTGGGGCATTTCTCAAGGTAATTTTCTTTTGTTATTGATCTAGATCCATAATAATTTACCCAGTCTTTCATGCTTCCCTGTTATTACTCTATTGCAAAAATAACATTCATGGAAGTAACTTCTCCATGCCACCTCCAAATCTTATAGAAGGTCAAGAAAAATACAAAGTCAAGTAAATATTAAAACACCATGGTTTGTCTTTCTCCCACTCCTTTCTGATCTAATGGAAGAATTACTCAGCCAAAAAAGACTTATGGAAATCTGAGACCAATCTCTGCAATGCCTTCAAGCTAGTTAAGGCATATAAATGTCTTCATATCCTTTTCTCTTCATTTTTAGCCCTCTTACACTTACAGAAGTCATTCCAGTGCACCAAGAAACCCAAGCAATAATTATGTCTTATAACTTTACCTACTGTTTCTGCTCTACCCCAGATTTTGCTGTCAATTCAATTTCCATTGTCCCTGCCCCTGCCTTTACCCCAGCTACCCCACTTATGCTTGTTCATCAACCATTCCCAGTCTGTGCCCATATTACCTCTAATAACACTATAGACATCTCTGTTGACCCTTTTCCTGTTTCTTTCCCCCAAGCATCTCTTATAGACTTAGTACATACTAAAGACCTTGTGACTTTCCCCCTCTATAACCCTTCAGACCCAGAATTCATGACTCTCACAAAAATCCAGTCTAGTCCCATCTCTATTCCTTTCCCTGCCCTCTGCCCTACTTTATTCCCACTTATTATTGCTGCCTTCACTCTTTGTCTTGTAAAGCCACTTACTATTATCACAGTTAATCTCTCTATTACTGCCCATGCTCTTCATCCTGGGGATTATTCTCCTAACTACTTCACTCTAGCCCACTCTTTTATCTTTAACTTGCAGCTATTTCTCTCTATTGGATTCCATCTCAATATAAGTTCTCCATTGTAAGCCCTTTATACCCTTTATTGTCAGATGGAGCATATTCACCTTACTTTCTCCCTTCTTCATTGCTCTATGGAAGTAAATATCAATATGGTAAACACTGGCCTTAATGTCCTATACCTCCAAATGTTCTTTATCTTTAATAACCTCACATATCAACTTGAATTTAGGGGGTCTCTCTTGAATGTCAACTGCTTTGAACACAAGTCTTCAGTTGCCCATAACCATGCCCCTTCTATTACACCTTTTTCCCCATCCCTATCTTCATTTCCCCTTTCTTCTGAGAAAATCAACACTATCACCTGCATAGAGCATTGGTGAACAGGCCACCATGGCTATGCCTCCCTTTCTCCTTCCCACCTCTATTACTGTGATGGCTGCTTTCAATATCACATCCTTGGACACCAATATGTGAACTGCATAGTCTATTAATGTCCCTTCTGCCTATAATAATGATCTGGCCATAACCAGGCTTACTGCCCACTTTGCCATCCTCTGCCTTGCCACTTCTCCTTCTTCTCTGGCTTCTCTGGCTTTTCCCACAGCTCTTCCCATAGCTCCTCTCATGAATCCACTTATGGGTCCTTTTGCTTTTGTTACTTGCATGAATCCTATCACCATACTTCCCTATCTTTTATACCCTCTCCATCTTTTTATTACTTCAATAATGGCAATGATGTCATCAATTCCATTGGCTGGGCCAACATTACCAGGTCACTGGCTTTCTTTTTCTAGTTGTCTGGATTATTCAACTGGATTATTAAATATACTGGAGATTAATGTTATAATTGGTTTTATTCTTTTTCCTTTTTATTATTTCTTTAGTTAGCAGGTATTACTTATAACCTGCTTTTTTTACATTCCATTTATTTCCACATGAGTCACTTAATTACCATTAGTTATGAACTCTAATTCATTCAACTAAGTCTAAACCTTACTATCCCCATATAAGTAGCATATTCTTTGAATCTTTGCCCACCCTTAACAAGAAAGTCCTGCTTGTGTCCTTTGATAGCAGATATCATCCAAGAGTCCTTGACAAACACTAGTATTCTTGTCTTATCTCCATTCTTCACTAAGGGACTATAGGGCTATCCTGCATTGCACCATCCTTAGTATCCAAGGCTAATCACAGTC
>JBBPJW010001278.1:0-13168 GCA_038088935.1 Pulveroboletus aff. viridisquamosus
TCTTTTTACCTTGACATAGTTTCAGCTTTATGCATCTCAGATGCTTTCTTGTTCACATTCTGGAACCTTTCCCTTCTTTCATTTCAGAACATTCCTTAACTCAGCTGCTGTTACTCATGATCTGCTTTCCTTGCATGAGTCATTCCCTATTATAAGCAGACTGCTTCTCCCATGTTCCATCCATTTTCACATGGATCATTTACTTAGTATTTGTCATTCATATGACTTATCCAACTGAGTCTGAACTCTATTCTGTGTACTATAAAGTAGTGTACTTTACCTTTCTTTTCCTTATGCTACTTCTTACCTCTCTTACCTTTTTACTTTGACTTGCTTCTATACACCAAAGTCTTCTTGCTATCTTGAGCCTTATAGTCTCTTGGTAATATATCCCTTCTTAGTTCATACATCAGTGCACAAGAGGGAACTCTTGAACTCTGTCAATGCCCAGCCATTAATCATACTCTTCAGGCCAGCATTCCTGTCATAACTTAACCCTTCATTTAAGTGCCCCTCTTGCCAGTGTCATCCTAGTGTTACACCACTCCTGGTTCACAAGCTGACCTTTCATCAAGCTCATTCCCTTGCAGTTCCCTCTTCTGAGATCTATGCCTGACTTTACCCAGGCCTAGTGTAACAAAAGAAGTAGTGTAACTTTTGCAACTACCATTGCTATAGCTTGTCCACCATACCACCCAAGCAATCCATATTCCTCAACTTCCTCTGAGGTGAACATAGATTGTCTTCAACAGAGAACCCTCTTGATTCTTCCAAAACAGAAGAAACCCTAGTCTATTGCCCTTTCTTATCTGAGGATCCCATTGGTAATATCTTTGTTTCCTCCACTGAGAAACAGAACTTTGATCAAACTCTAGCCCATGAACTCATGACCTCCTTACAGATCCTGAGTGCCCCCACTTCATCTTTTCCAACTTTGACTTGCTGCCACCTCCTTTATCCCCTTCCCAGAACTCCTATGTTTAACTCTACTATCTCTGCTAAATCCACTGAGCTTTATCTTGGAATCCTGGAGTTCTATAATGGTGATAGGTCTAATGCCAAAACCTGGATGGATTTTGTCCAGTTTTACCTATTTGTCAACCAATTAGTGTACAACACTAACAAAAAGTACATAGCCTTTGCTCTTTCCTACATGACCAAAGGCTCTGTTCAATCCTGGGTCACCATTTACTGGAAATAATGCATCAAGGGCACCTTGGTGACCATAGGGTCTTTTACTAACCTAATCACTGCCTTTCTGGCAGCATTCCAGAACCAGGACATGGTCAGCTCAGCCATCCACTGGCTGGCCAACACACAAATATAACTTAACAAGAAAGGAAAATGGACTTCTTTTTTTGCCAAGTATACAGCTAAGTTCCAAAACCATGCTATATGGAGGATAACTCCATTCTGATCAGTTACTATGAGATTGTTATAATTATTTTTCACTTTTCACATCACATGACCATGGGACCCCTTAAACTTTTTACCTTTTCATATTATCACATTTTATATTCTAGAACATTCCAAACCATTGTTACAATCCATTCATATACTAACAGTTGCTCTCACATGACTGTGGGACTCACCTGTCAAATAAGAATAAACCCTAGGCTAGGTGTTGATATTGATTCAGAGTATTCCCCACTGATGGGTTAGTCATGTGATGTGGCAGATCTCAGATGAGATCTAGATTGTACCCAATGATATCTGATCTAATGGATCAAAATCAGGATTGATCTGTGGCAGGGATCTAGATAGATCTCCTTGGCCTTATAATTGCCAGGTCTTATTCATATCCACTGACCCTGATGCTTCCATTCCACCATATCCTCATGGATGTGCTTCCTCTTTTATATTCCTTGATCTGCAAGACCCTTGCCTCATACCTTAGTTATGCCCCATGCCCTATTTCCTATTTAAGAAGGTATGAGAAATAACTGCTATTGGTTACATAGATAGTAGATTACTCATCCTGTATATGAGGCTATGCCTCCTAACAATATATATATACAGGGTGGGCAAGACTTGGGGTTTTCCCAGTCTTGATCACTTGTATCTTTACTTCCCTTACACTGGGCTCATTAGCTTGAGTTAATTCAGTTCCCTTGCTTCTTCCCTTAAACACCTGAACACTTGGGAATCCTAAGTGCTAATTCAGGTTCCCTTATCAAGATTTACAAGCCTAGTCTGAAGCTCTAGTCTCAAAGCTCCCTTGTTATTGTTGGTATCCTGTCACTCACTGGTGTTGTGTAGTATTTTGGATTGCACTCAGAGTGGTATGTAACAACCATGGTGTTATCACTTGGCAGTTATCATGAGGAACTACAAGGTACTTGCTTTCTTATTGCCATTGGTTAGCTTACTGTACAATAGTTGATGGCAGGACTGACTGACATGGTCTGTGCACCAACCTGTAACATATATAAGGAGCTGGCTCAAGCTGGGATTCTCCTAGTCTTGTGTACTTGAGCTCTAGGGCTTTATACAAGGCACTTGACCCTTCTACTTCTTCTTTTGCCTAGTTTTCTATGGTACTAGAACAAAATCACAGCTCTTAAGATAACAAGCATTCACTGGTCAACATTAAGACATGAGAATAGGACAGAAGTTTCAATTTCAGAGATAAAACTAGCTCCTTGGATCTTTCATTGCATTCACTCCATGGAAACAGTATCCATGAAGATTACTGACTGGTATCTCAATGCCATCCGCTTCAATAGCATCAATAAATGATTCAAGTTTGTCGAACAATGCAGAAAGACACCCAGGGCATTCACCTGGACTTCCACTTCTTCCTTGACCTCTCAGATTGAAAGAGATCCAAATGCTTCAGTTTCTACAACAAAATTATTTCTGATCCAGGTCTTCAATTTGCCTCCACATTTGCTAAGAAGCTTGGTAAACTCCTTAACTATGACCTTTTCTTGTCCACTGCATATTATTCTGAATTCAATGAAGAAACTAAACAAGTCAACCAGGAGCTCAAAACCTACTTTTACATTTTCTGTGAAGCTAATCCCTTCAAATGGGTAGAACAAATCTTCCATATGGAATTTGTTCACAACTACTACTCCCACTCTATTACAAATCAATTCCTATTCTATCTTATGATTGAAACAGGATCTTCCCATTATGTCCTTGATACTCAAACACCTTGGTGTACGCTCCTTCCTAAGACTCTTCTTTTATAGCTTTTGTGCTAGTGGCTACAACTAGGCAACGGTTTAGTTGGAGCCAAGGGTCTCTTGTATAAACCTGAGGGCCAGACAGTGAGTGAGAGCTAAAGGGGGATCCTCTAGAATCAAGCCTTAGATCACTACTGTGGATCTAGCTGAGAGGTCAAGAGAGCAAGACTGGGGAATCCCAGCTTGCACCCTCTGCCTTATATATTGCCAGACATGGTGCACAGACCATGTACAAAGGGTCTACCCTAAAGAGTACTATCTGTGGACACCAATAGCGTAAGTAGCTCCTGCCTCTAAATAGATATAGTAGGAATGCATGGGGCGTGAGGTAGGAGTGAGGCAAGGGCCTCATGGAAAGGGGATATGAAATGGAAGAGGAAGCACTAGCCCTGAAAGGTGTGGCTGCCTGGTGGCCAAGGAGATCCCATCTGGATCTCTGCCACAGATCAGATCCTAATCTAGATCAAGAGATCAGATGTCATCAGATAGATCCAGATGTCATCTAGAGATCTGCCACATCATGACTAAGGTGTGCTTTAAGGAATACTCTGATATAAGGAATGGACTTAGACCTAGCCTAGGGTTTGCCTTATATGGCAACTCATTCGCATGGTCACGTGCAACTGATCATGTGACCAGCGCATCTCGTGCTCTACAGTTCCCATGGTCACGTGAGACCACTGTGTTAGGCTGGAGCCATAACAATAATGGGATATGAACTTTATGCCCTCCTCTTGGTAATTCCTGAGACTCTTATGCCCATAGTTACTAATAGATTAAAAAATCTAATAGCAGCTAGAGATAAAGCCTTTGTGGCCCATGATCTTGCTTGTCAAATCATGGCCTCCCATATTTGCTCCAAGTTTACCTTTTTTACCAAAGGGTCTAAAGTCTGGCTTGAAGCCAGAAACCTCAAATGTTCTGTTGTCCATTTCAAATTTGCACTCAAATACAAAAGACCTTTTACTATCATGGAGGTATTATTTTCTATCATGTACTGTCTCTACTTTCCTGCCTCCTGGAAGATCCATCCAGTCTTTTACACTTTCTTGTTATTGCCCTATTGCAAAAATAATGTTCATGGAAGCAATTTTCCTGCTCTATCTCTGGATCTTATAGAGGGTCAAGAAGAATATAAAGTCAAGTAGATATTAAAACATTGTGACTTACATTTTTTTCACTCCTTTCTAATCTGATAAAAGGATTATGCAGCTGAAAAAGACTTATGGGAATCTGAGTCCAATCTCTGTAATGCCTTTGAACTTATTAAAGCATATAAATGTCTCTATTCCCTTCTCTCTTTGTTTTTAGCCCCCCTGTTCTCTTGAAAATAGCCCAACTGCCTTAAGGAACCCAACCAATAACCATATTTTACAACTTCATTTACTGTTCCTGCTTTAACCCTAATTTTGCTACTAACTTCACCCTGACCACTTCCACCACCATTCCCCCTGATATCACCTCATACCAGCTCTTCCCAGTCCTTGCCTATATTACCCTTGATAATATAATAGAAATTTCCACTAATTCCTCTCCTATCTCTTTCCCTTGAGCCTTTCTTATAGAATCTCTTTATATCACAGACCTCATAACCTTACCCTCTCAATGCACCTCTGACTTAGAACCCATAACCCTCACAAATATCCATCCAGCCCTATTTCAGTTCCCTCTCCCACCCTTCTCTCCACTTTACCCCCACATGTTATTCCTGCCTTAGCCCTTCACCTCACCACTCCACTTGCAGTTACTATAGTAGACCTCTTTCTTACTGCCCATGCTTTTTGACCAGGCAACTGCTCTTCCACTTACTTTATTCTTGCCTGCACTTTTATCTTTGACTCTTGTCTATCCCTCTCTATTAGATCCCACCTCAATATGAACTCCCCACTCTGGACACTATATATCCTCTATTACCAGGTCAAGCATATCCACCTCATTTCCTCTCTCCTTTACTACTTCACCAAAGTCAACACTAACACTGTCCATATTGACCTCAATGCTATTTATCTTCAGATGTCCATTGTCCTCAATAACCTGGCCTATCAACTCAAATTCAGGGATTTTCTTTCTGATATAGACCAATTTGAACACAAGTCATCTATCTCCTATGCCCATGTCCCTTCTACTGCTTCTTCTTCTCTCTCTGCCTCCTCTGCCCCCTTTACCTAGGAGGAGCTTAATATCATTACCCAAGTTGAACACTGGTGGACTGGCCATCATGGCTATGCATCTCTCTCCTTCTTATAATCTTATTATTGCAATGGCTACTTTTACTTTCAATGCCATGCCCTTGGACACTAATATGTGAACTGCTCTATCTATTAATGCCCCACATGCCTATGCTGGTGACCTGGCCATAGTTAACCTTACTGCCCACTTTGCCACCCTTTGCCTCACCACTTCTTCTCCTTCTCCTCCTCTAACTCCCACTTCTCCTGTGGCTCTTCTTGCAGATTCTCCTGCTTTAACTACTTATATGGCTCTTATCACCATGCTCCCTTATCTCTCCCACCCCCTCCACCTTCTTATCACACTGATGATAATAATGATATTGACACTGTTGGCTGTGGTAACATCATGGGCTCCCTTGCTCCCTTTTTCTAGATTATCTGGTTATTCAACTGGGTTATTGAACATACTAGAGGGGTAATGTTATAATTAGTCTGTTCTTTTTCTTTTTCTCATTGTAGCTTCAGACATCACATGTCTTTGATGCTTTCTTGTTATGTTCTGGAATCTTTAGACTTTTTTTATTCCAGAATATTCTTCTCTGTCAGTGAATATTACTCATAGTTTACTTTCATTACATTCCATTTATTTTCACATGAATTACTTACTTATCTTAGTCATGCACTCTGACTTATTCAACTAAGTCTGAACTTTAGGTTCTCTCTATATAAGTAATGTACTTCCCCTTCCATGTTTCTTATGGTACTTTTGCCTTATTCTACCTTGCTTTCTTCAAGCATTATCTGAACTCTTGTTCTTAGTTTTACAAAGGGAGTTCTGCTTGTGACTTTTCATTGGCAAGCATTACCTTGCATTCTCAACAAGTCCAGCATCCTTGTTTCATCCACAACCTTCACTGAGGGACTTCTGGTGCCATTCTTCTTGTTTGTACCTGATTTTTATACTTAAAGCTAATTATCACCAAGCTTTCCCTTTACTCTAGCCCTATGCCATAAGATCTACATTAGTTCCTACCTGGGTCTAGCATAACAGCCATTCTGATACAACTCCATAGCTATTCTGATCTTATTTCCTGTTTCTGCTTCTTTCCTACCTTCCTATTTCTATTATCCTTCAGTTTTATCTGTTACGGCTCAAGCCTAACACGACGGTTGCACGTGACCGTGGGAACTTCAGAGTGCGTGATGCGCTGGTCACATGATCAGTTGCACGTGATCGTGCGAACGAGAAGTCATATAAGGCAAGCCCTAGGCTAGGGTTACTAGTCCTCATACGAGTATTCCCCAGTATCAGGTATTGGTCACGAGATGTGGCAGATCTCCAGATGGAGATGCAGATCTAATCTGTGGCAGAGATCCGATGGATCTCCTCGGCCATGCCTTTCCTCTAGATCATATCGGGTACGCTTCCATTCTCCCACATCCTCATGGTGTGGCGCTCTCTTCCATTCCCCATCCCTTATCCGCGAGGCCACTGCCTCACTCTTCCATTACGATCCATGCATTCCCCTCGAGTACTTAATATACTTAGTCACAGAGCCCCTTACGCTATTGGTGTCCATAGATAGCATCTCTAGGGAAGGCTCCCTGTAGTTGGTCCGTGCGCGGATCCCTGCAATATATAAGCAGGGGGTGCAAGGCTGAGGTCTCCTCAGTCTTGACCTCTTGTGACTTGGTCTACAGCTGGTACGATCTAGGGACCGCCCCTAGTGGGGTCCTCCTCAGCTCTCGTCTATCTGGCCCTAGTTTATACGCAAGGCCTCACCGACTCATCCTTTCCCTTTTGCCTAGTTAGGGGCCACTAGCCAAAAGCCCTATAGAAGATCTAGAAGGAAAGTACCAGAGACCACGGCGTTCCCCAAGGATGGGTTTCGGAGTTCGAGCGTGGGGAAGAGTAACCCACAACAGTAAAAATGTAGTTGCACATAGATGCATAACAGATATGGTTTATTCACAGTTGTAAAGAAAGTCAGTCACAGTGCATATGAACTAAAATTGAAACAATCCTGGAAAAAAATTCATCTAGTATTTACTAAGTATCTTCTCTGGCCATATTAGAAAGGTGAATTTTTCTTACAAAAGGCTGCTTCATCTCTACCTCCAGACATTATCAGTGGGATCAAAGAACAGGAAATTGAATACATAATGGACTCTTGAGAACAATAAGGAAATATCAAGTATCTAGTTTACTGAAAAGGTTTCTCTCACAAGAAACAAGAAAAAAAAAAAGGCATCAAATTCATATACACTGGCTATACCATTATAGCATTCCAATGCCAACATCCCATGGCTATATGGCCAAAGGCAACTATGAAGTTACAAGCTACTTATAACAGTAACTGTTACAGTTCCAACCTAACATGGTGGTCTCACGTGACCATGGGAACTGTGGAGCATGTGATGCAACTGGTCATATGCCAGGAGCATGTAATTGTGCGAATGAGTTGCCTTATTAAGAAAACTCTAGGCTAAGGCTAAGTCCTATTCAGAGTATTCCCCAGCATAAGGTATTGATCACATGATGTGGCAGATCTCAGATGAGATCTAGATCCTTCCAATAATATCTGATCTCTCAATCTAGATTAGGATCTGATCTGTGGCAGAGATCCAGATTGGATCTCCTTGGCCTCTAGACAGCCATGCTGCATTCATTGATCTATACCAGTGCCCTTCCATTCCACCCATATCCTCATGATGTGGCTTCTCTTCCATTACCTTCCCTTGATCCATGAGGCCACTGCCTCACTCCTCATTGCTGCCCCATGTTCTCTTTCATCTATCTATTTAGAGGTAGGAGCTACTTTAGCTATTGATGACCATAGATAGCATACTTTAGGGTAGACCTCCTGTATATGGTCTGTGCACAGATCCTGACAATATATAAGGCAGGGGGTGCAAGCTGGGGATTCCCCAGTCTTGCTCTCTTGACCTCTTAGCTGGTTATACAGGCTGAACACTCAGTGCTGCTGGCTACTGGTTTATACAAGAGCCCAGGCCTCATTTTTTCTCTCATCACCTAGTTCTGGGCCACTAGCACAGAAGCCCAAGCAGCTATTAGGATAGACTAGGAGCATCCACCAAGGTCATCCTGAGTATCAAGTCAGGGCGGGAAGTCTCCTGCTTCAGTAACCCTGTTCTGGATATAATCTCTCCCACTTATCCTAATCTCCCATGTTTCTGCCCAATCTGTCATAAGATTCCTCTATCTCCTCCTTCTGCTTATATGCATTCTCTCCATTTTACTTATCTTATATACATCATTCTGCTCCATAAAAGCTTATTCAGGGCATTAGAGCACATGTGTATAGTATCTAGCATATAGATTGGATGTAAAGTATTTAGAGCTCATCTTTGGAATTTCATTCTTTTACTGGACTGAGTGTGCCCCTTTAGTGTGCTTTCTAGTGAGATCCCTATCATATTTGCAGATGTCAGCAGGATAAATAGTAAATTGGAGCACAAGGAAGAGATACCAATAAATAAATAAACAGTTTAATTTTATTGTGTTCATGCTGATATCAATAGTGCAGCACTCATTCTTTGTTGAAACTGCAGAATACTGCAGAATACTTGTAGTCACTAAGTATTTTAAGGTAACTAACAGTTCGATGTAGCTATGGCTTTTGTAATCACTAGATCGTAGGTAATCAACATACTTCAACATTCTTGTGCTTACGTTACGTGTGAGATGAACCTGTATGAATCACGTCCTCCTTGCAAAATGAGAGCGGGATTAAGATATCTTGTATTCTCTGTAGACAAAGTCATATTGAATGACATTGAACCTCTTGCAGCCATGAAGCAGTCATGAAATTATTCACACTCGATGGGGTGGACATGGTCGTCATTCTGCGTTTTGGTCTGACGTGTATCAATCCCTATATCGTTACAGATGCCGCAGTCTGCGAAAGAAACCCTGTCAACTGCAGATACTTACATAGAGCAGTCAGTACCATGTGCTGTCATCCGTTAAGCGCTACCACGTTGGCATGTGTCAGATGTCGGAATTGACAAGCATGCGCGTAGCCAGGAACTCACAATACGCCGTACCTAACAGGTATGCATATGGACTCAATTTCACCTGTTCAGGAGGTATCTCAGTTCCAAAGGACTCCTTTGCTACTATCTCGCGTATGTACTTTATCTCTTGTTCCTTTCTGTTTCAGCCTGGCAGTTTTACAAATGCTGTCATTACCATAATCATAAGATACATTGGAGTTCGTATATATAATGTATCTCTTAGTCTAGAGCGCCTCAGTCTGTTGTCTCGCACACGACTGAGGTGAGCTTTCTTCTCTACGAACTACTCACTTTTACTTACCTGCGTATAGTTCTTCTTCAATAGGTACATATGAATATAGTCCGTTGTCTCGCACACGACTGAGTTCTTCTTCAATATCAGATCCAGCGCGAAGACCTGTGGTCGAAACGCTCGGAGTCTTAAGCTTTGGATTTTAGGGGAATTTGATGCAATTAATGGATTTCGTGAATTAAACGCACGACTAACAAATGATATACTCGCTCGTGCGGTCGACAAAGAACCAAAGTGTTCGCGGCTGAACGGTATATCTATTATATGTGATGGATTTGTACTTGAAAAGGGATGAAATAAACTATGTGCACGACATGTAGAATGGACAAGCCATGTGTTAGAATTGTTAGATTACCTACGCTTTACCGCTTACATAAGCTAGTATCTATGTCGGACCATTTGTTACCTTAGGATACTTAGTGACTACAAGTATCCTGCAGTCCAACACCATGCGTACGATATACGTGAGATATCTAATCTGACAGCATCAAGTGTACACCGAGTATTGTTTGCGGCGACGTGAAACGACCCTTTTTCCTTTTTGCTTACTCCTCATACGTTCTCTCCATTCTACTTACCTTATATCTGTCATTTTGTGCCATAAAAGATTACCAATGACACCGGAGTACATGTGTTCGGGCGCGGCGCACGTGTGTGCCGTGCCTAGTATGCGAGAAGTACAGTATATAGATCCAATATAAAGTACTCGGAGTCCATCCTTGGAATTTTATTCTCTTGCTGGACTAAGTGCGTCCCTTTGGCATGCATCTTAGTGAGGTTCTTGTCACGGTGGCGGTCATAGCTGCGCGTGCACTTGCTAATCCACCAGAATATTGCGCAGGCGTGGTCATCACGGCGGACGTCTTATGACTGTGTCTAGATAGAGTGCACGAAGCTGCTTTGAGGACGTATACTGACTCGGTGCTTAAATTTTCGAGCCGCTTCCCCAGTAACACATACGTTAACACTTCACCTCACATGGGCGGGAACGGCGTGAAAGTTGCCTTTGATGGGCGTCCGACATGTGGAGTCCATATCTCAGTGATATTCATGAGGAACTCACGAGTCAGACGAGAGTGTTAGAATGCCAAGTAACGAGCGTATTAGCTAGTTCATACTTCACTCAGGTACGTACCGACAGATCATGGGAGAAAATGATGTGACGAAAGTACCAAATACAAATACAGTGCATGAAACGGGCCACTTAAGCTTGTTGGTTCAATAGCACAACATCTTGTTATTCAAAGAGCAAAAATTTAAATTTTGATACCTTCTCAAAGGAAAAATAGTTCTCTATCTAACGGTGGTGTTTTTATATTTTTAACAGTGACTGTCTATGAGCTATGTATTTTTTTAATCAATATACTCCATTAGAGGCCATACCGGGGAAGTCTCGGAAATTGTTGTTGCACTACAACAAGGGATCGATTACCTTACCGAAGGATCCTCTTCGTCCCTAATGTCTCTTTGCTGGTTCATTAGTTTGACCCATCTGTCCGTAGCAGCAGGCAATTTGAGCAATATTCTTAGTCGTGGCTCGCCCTGTCAAGGTTCTCAGCATCGCCACTAATAGTACCAACAGTTGGTCCATCAAGCTCGTTCTTGCTTTGTGTCCACTGCCTTCTCTTTCAGGTTGGCGGTGCTGCTTCACTTGCAAGCTTCTGCTTTGCCTTCTCCTCAGCCCGCTTTCTTCTCTCAGCACGTTCCTCTGCCTCTCGTACCTTTCGCAGTGACCTCTCTGCCACTTTTTGTTGCTTCTCCACCTCGCTCAGTAGGTATTCGCTCCTGTTCTGCCATCCGTTTCATCTGCTTAGCAGCAGCATCACGGGCACGTTGCTCTTCACGTGCTACTCGTTCTTGCTGCTTCAATGCATTATTAAGTTCCCTGCTATACTCGTCATATCCCTTCCGAATTGATTTGAATTTTTCCACAGCTTCCTTGAAACACTCCTTCATCCTCGCCACTCCATTTCAGCCAAAAGGTTGAGATTATCACCTGCGGTCATCAACCTTGCCCCGGAACCACCATCAAGTCGTCTTGGGCGATTGGATTCCTTTGCAAACAGTCGTTTTACGGCTCCGGAAGCGTCGGGCCCATTTAATTGAAAAAAATGCATCATCAAGGATGGTAGATGCATGCTCTGCTACACATTGGAGTGAAAGTGGCGCACTCCGAGTGCCAAGTGCCTTGATCCAGCGTTTCAGCTCATCCTGTGCATGTGTCAGTTTTTGTTGTGATTCATGAGCCTCGATGCGTGTGCGCTGACCATGATATCGCGCTGCAAGAATAGACCGCGGGATGTTGTATTGTCGTGCTGCCTCTCGGAAAGAAAATGCATGCAGACCATTTGTTTTGATTCCTGATGCATCAATGGCTTTGAGAGCTGCTTGAATGCATTTTTCTTTGTCCCGAGATGCCTGAATCTTGCTCAGCTGCCATGTTGTAATGTTGGGTACCATGGTACAACGATAAGGGTTGAATGTACTCTTTTAATATGGCAGACCATTAAAACATTAGGCTATATATATAGGAGATATTGGTTGATTCAGGGCATGAAATGACGTGACGTGACGCGTTATAATGCATCATGTCATGTTGCGACGCGTCATATTGATCAATTGGTTACTCATAACATAAGATTAAAAATTCGAAAAAAATACAGTTAGACTGACAAAGATATTATTTAACAAAGGTATTGTTGTGGGTTGTCTGTATGCATGATGGGAGGAGTGTTGAGCCATTGATCACACTCTGTGATTATCAGCATGCCAATCTGGTCTTGTTGTACATATGGCCAGGTGATGCTCAATTGCATCCACCCAGATCAAACTACATTTATGTACCAACTGTGGAGTGCCCTTATAAACTCATTTGAGGTGCCTTGAACTAGCATACTAGAGATACTATGGCATTCAAGGCTGATTTATGAGCAAGGGTTTAAGAAAATTGCATAGATAATGCAAAAATAGACTTGCTGCTCAAAAGATTATTCCATTGCACAATAACTACCAGTTCAAAGCACACTGTTTTTTTTAGAGCATCTACAGGCTATATATTCACATTCTACATCAAAATGAATAAGAAATAGTAAGAATGTGATGTGTATTTATAAAGGTTGCTTATTACAGGGGTTGGCTTGTTACCTGTCAATACTATTGAAGAAGAACTATACACAGGTAAGTAAAAGTGAGTAGTTCATAGAGAAGAAAGCTCACCTCAGTTATATGCGAGACAACAGACTAAGGTGCTCTAGACTAAGAGATACATTATATATACAAACTCCAATGTATCTTATGATTATGGTAATGACAGCATTTGTAAAACTGCCAGGCTGAAACAGAAAGGAACAAAAAATAAAGTACATACATGAGATAGTAGCAAAGGAGTCCTTTGGAACTGAGATACCTCCTGAACAGGTGACATTGAGTCCATATGCATACCTGTTAGATATGGTGTATTGTGAGTTCCTGGCTAT
>JBBPJW010001279.1:0-13151 GCA_038088935.1 Pulveroboletus aff. viridisquamosus
GCATTCATCAGGATGGCGATGTCGGTCATGGTGAACCGATTGTCGAACAGCACGATGATACAGTCAAAGACGTAGAGACCCTGGTCGTTGAAGTATTGCCAGTCACGGCATTTCAGGGTGCCCGCTCCAGGGATGTCATACCACACGAATGGGCTTTCGGGGTTTGCGTCTGCATATCTAGACATCTGCAGTGTTGTCTCTGTGACCCCCACAGCTGCGGCACCCACGTCCTTCCCACGCAGACCACGAAAAGCGTTGACGAGGGAAGACTTTCCACTGCCGGATACACCAGCAACGGCAAAGTGAAAGCAGTCCTCCCTATACTGGATCCGCCTCTTGGCTGCGGCAACTTCTTCTGGAGACGGTGTGACGACAGGCTGAATACCCTCCTTGAGGCGCCTCTCTGCCTCTTCCTTTGCTTCCATTGCCTTCCGTGTTTCCTCAGCAGCCGTCTGAGCCACTTCCTCTGCTAGAGCCCTGCCGGCCTCAGCCTCGCGGCGTTGTTCATCGGCAGCCCTTTGAGCTCTCTCTGCATCTTCCTTGGCAGCTGCCATTGCCCTCTCGGCATCCTCGCGTATCTTCTGGGAGCGTTCACGTTCCTGTTGAGCCTCCTTCGTAAGCCTCTCAGCCTCCTCCTTAGAAGCCCTCAGAGCCTCTGCAGCAAGTTCTTCAGCATGTCTAGCTGCTCTTTCGGCGTCTCCCATCTGGACTCTCATCTGGGCTGTCTCCGCGGCGGCCCGCGCAGCTGCCTGGTTAGCCTCTTGCTGGCGCGTATGGGCTTGCTCGCGGTCTTCATCGGCTTGGCGGTGGAGCTGTTGCAAGAGTCCTTGCGCTTCTCTTGCAGACTGTTCTGCCCGTCTCTGTGCTTCTTCGGCCTGCTGGCGAGCTTGGATATGAGCTAGGGTGGGGTTTCCCGTGTCTGGACGACGGAAAACGCTGCTCAAGGCCGATGCAGCCAAGCCAACCAAGGGTATCAAGGGCAGTGCAAGACCTGCACCCATGGCGCAAAAGTTTCACGAAATCGTCTGAAGAAGAGGAAGGAGAGTAGGAAAGTTATCTGTCTGTGCCAACGACCTTGGTTGAATGGGACGGATGGGGGGTCAGACGGCGAATGGTTTATACTGCGAGCTTTACGCCAGGTCGAGTGTGTGAGCGTCAGCAGGGGCACCCTGGACCCAGCGACGTCCTGGAGGGTCCCGGTCAATCTCCGCTCGTACAGGAAAGGGCTTTGATCGGGATTGCACGAAAAAGCTTTGCCTCGTGTCTAGATCTGGGGTGCAGACAAGTGATGGGTAGCTTCAAGGGCCCAACTGTGCGGGCAATACCGCAAAGCGCTGGAAAATGCGGCGTGTCCATCGACACCTGAATGTCAAAATTCAGGTCCAGGTATGGGAGATTCGACGGGGATGAATGAGCAGGACATGCTCGGTACCTGTGGTTGAGCAACGACTGGAGGTGTTCAAGCGATCTGCACTGACCAAATAGGTAAAAGGTGTGACCCGCTCGGTCGTTAGTTTCTCCCGGGTAGCCTAGCCCAACGCCAACGTAGCTGGTAGCGCATCTATGACCACGCACACATAGCATCCCCAGATCAAGAGTCTGCATAATTGTTGTGGCCCCTCTGCTGGATCACGACGTGTGTAGAGTTGGCAGTCCCCCTCGTTGCATGCAAACAAGAGTAGTCGACTTATCGGGACATATGCACATGTCGAGGCATACGTTTCATCGATCGAATGCAAGTACATGACGGATTCAAGCGCTCTCAAAGCCATCCTTCCTACCCTAGCTCAAATCGCCCCCATTTCACCTGGCATAACCCGCCTCGAGGAGCAGGTCGTTGACCAGCTCCACTTTATCGATGGCCTTCTTGGGTGCCTTATTCCGCACGATGTTCAACAGCGCCACGTTGGAGATAATGTACACGCGCTGGTCGGGCAAATTTGCATCCTCCAAGTTAGCTTGAATGTTCTTCCTCGTCTGCTCGATGAACCGGTGGCGTGCGGCCTTGTATAACCTGTTGCGATACTCGGGATCTTCGTCGTCGTCATCGCTGTCATACCCCATCTCCCTCATCACATTCCGAATGTGCTGATCGGCCTTCGCAATGTAAGTGGGAATGTGGAAGCATCTCGCATTCATCAGGATGGCGATGTCGGTCATGGTGAACCGATTGTCGAACAGCACGATGATACAGTCAAAGACGTAGAGACCCTGGTCGTTGAAGTATTGCCAGTCACGGCACTTTAGAGTGCCCGCCCCAGGGATGTCATACCACACGAACGGGTTCTCGGGATTTGCATCTGCATATCGGGAAGTCTCCTGTGTCGTTTCTGTAACCCCCACAGCTGCAGCACCCGCTTCCTCTCCATGCAGACCGCGAAGAGCGTTGACGAGAGAAGACTTGCCGCTGCCAGATATGTCAGCGATGGCAAAGTGAAAACAATCCACCCTATACTGGATCCGCCTCTTGGCTGCGGCAACTTTTTTGGAAGAAGGAGTGACGACTGGCTGAATATCCTCCTTGAGGCGCCTCTCAGCCTCTTTCTTTGCTTCCGTTAACCTCTGTTTCCTCCGTAGCTGTCCGAGCCACTTCCTCTGCTAGGACCCTGCCGGCCTCAGCCTCGCGGCGCTGTTCATCGGCAGCCCCTTGAGCTCTGTCTGCCTCTTCCTCCTTGGCAGCTGCCATTGCCCTCTCGGCATCTTCGCGTATAATCTGAGAGCGTTCACATTCCTGCTGAGCCTGCTTTGTAAGCCTCTGCGGCAAGCTCCTCGGCACGCTTCGCAGTCATTTCAGCATCTTCCGTGTGGACTCTCATCTGGGCCGCCTCTGCAGCAGCTCGGGCGGCTGCCTGTTCAGCCTCTTCCTGGCGTGCAAGGGCTTCCCCCTGATCTCGTTCGGCTTGGCGCTGGAGTGGTTGTAAGAGCTCTTGGGCCTCTTTAGCAGCCTGCTCTGCCCGTCTATGGGCTTCCTCGGCCTACTGGCGGGCTCGGATCTGAACGAGAATGGGGTTTATGACGAGTGGTCGAAAGAAGAGACGGTCAAGGGCAGATGTGGCTATGGCGACCAAGGGCACATGATGGATAGCGCGACGGCAGCACTCGTGACGCCAATGTTTCTTGGAGGCGTTCAAAGAAGACGATGATGGGTAGAAGAGATGCTTGCCCGTGTTAACGATCTCGGTTGGATGGGACAGGGGATGGGCAAGACGTCGAGGATGGGGCAACAGTATATAGCACGCGCTTCCCATCAGGACGTCGTGCAATCAGCGTTCAAGGACTGATAAACAGCACCCTGGACCCAACGAAGTTCTCGAAAGCTCAATTTCCGCTCGTGCACGAAAAGGACCTTGATCGAGAGTGTGCACCAAAAGAACTGTACCTCGTATCTAGATCTGGAGCCCTGAGGTGAAGAAGTCATGGAGGCCCAGGAAGGCACCTGATAGAGCATGGAAGAGTTGGACATGTTGAAGCGCGGCGTTTGTGATTGATTGTGAAGGCTGCAACACGTACTGATGTGACAAGGATGAGGATCTTGCGAATTCCATTCAGTGAGTCCTAATAATGAACCCGATCAACTGACAGCAAAGCATGATGTGGATTCGACAATCAGCGCTCGTAGCAGACACCTGGAGCCCAATGCGCCTTTGTGGCTTGACTCACCGTCTTTTGTCACTCGTGCGTGAGGGGGGAGGGGATCCCGATCGGGTTTGAACATGATCACTGCCGTTTGCCTCATCGTGGGGCCTGGAGGCGTAGAACACGTTGGTGTAGATGGCACCTCGCCGAGTCAGAGCGAATTCGGTGGCGAAAATACTAGGTTCCATCGAATTCTGATCCAGGGTTGGCACTAATATATGAATGTGAATGAAGGCGTTTATATGGTGTTTGTGATCATGACTCAGAAATGGTTCGCTGTTAGTGAACCCGGGCTGTGGGGAAGAGAAGACACGCCCTGCCTCAAAGTCATGAGAGAGCAATCACACAGGACGAGGAGCTGGCTCCTAATTTCTGCGAAGGAACGTGTCCAGTACGTGATGTTCAGCCATTTGCCGTCCTGATAAAACGGGCACAATTCCGATGGAACGTTGCTGCGTCGTGACGCGTGAGGTGTTCACGGCACCGAACCGAGTTTTGAAGTGGTTCGCTATGTATTGTAGAGCTTCACAAGTTCGGAGTACTCGCCAGCCTGCCTGGTCATCAGTCACTATCTGCGTGCGTCAGCGACCGACGCCAGGTATAGACAAAAATTTTAGTTGGCCCATGAACTTCTCCGAGTTTCGAACTGCTACGGAGGAGCAGGAAGACGAGTTGGAGCGGTCGTCGTGTGGTCAGGTGGGCTAATTAACCCTGTGGGTTCAGACCAGCCTTCCCTAGGTCAACCACCCTCTGATGCATCGGGTTAACTCCATGTGGGAGTGCGAAGTTCCTTTGTTTAGTTTGCTCTCGCACCTCCTCAAAGTGCTGTCGAAGCAATCGCTCTCCTCACGTCTTGAAATGTACGCCAGACAGCCCCCATCAACGATGGTCAACATGGGGTCTGCGTCATCCGCCACACCGTCCTTGATAGCGCTACTTCAGGTTCTGATAAGACATCCACTAGTCGCAGCCTCTACATACGTTTAGACGGAATCGGCAATCATTGAATGAATATCATGGTAATGGCCTCGTCACGATTCATGGCCACGAGATAGCACAAACTCAAAAAAGTCGTGAATACGGTGTGGTATCCACATGTACTGCATGGAATCATCTGAATCAATTCGTCTCATCATGTGTACCAGGGCGAATGCATAACAACCAAGAGGGAAACGTGATCGAAAGGGTTGAGTTGCCTGTTTCTTCTTGATGCTGATCGGCTGTGGGTCTGACAATGTAGCTTGAAGTAAAGTAGTGCGCACCGTTAGATAGACCCTCCCGGAGGAAGTCTGGGCCGAACCGTCCGCTTGTTGCGTCTAATAGGACGTGAGCGATCGTGATAGGGTCCACAGCACCAGAAAAAGTCATACCGTATCCACTGCTCCTGAATCCCTGGCATCTCGTCCGCTACCAAGAGCACCTTCTTTAAGATCCTTGGGAACAGTAGTCTTGGTATGCAATTCACTCTGCAACATGTGATGAGTCACCACATACCCGCCAGAGGAACAGCGAACCTCTCGCTTTCTGAAGGCTCTTGCAACCGTCCGCTAAGATGACATGTTAGATACATATAAAATCATACACCAAGATTGCTCACTGGCTTGCGTTCAGCTGCAGCCATCCGCGAAGGGCCCTTGACATCCATTCTCGGTAAGTAGGAAGCAGATCGGCGACCAGTGGGCTGGCGCAGGTTTCCAGAATGTCGACCAATCTTATGTGAATCCATGTCCCTCTTGTTCTTCCTTTGCAGTAATGTCTTGAAAAACGAACGTCCGTGGGATGACTCGGCATCATCGACTTCTCGCGAACACACCACACGAGGGGAAATTATTGGAGCAGTATCTGGTGTCTGCAATAGTGTATCGTCCCCCTGGAGATCAGCAGAGATCGGGGATGGTGGCTGAGGTAGCGTCAATATAAGAGCAAGGAAAAAAATAAAGTGATGACCAACTTCGTCAAAATTGAATTCAGGGGCCGGCGTGCTCGATACCACTTCAAGCTATCTAATCGTAAGAACTTGCCCCGAGGTTGAAACGAACAAAGAGATACCTCAAGAAGACCGCCATCGTCATCTTCATGGTGTCCCTTGGATCCAAGCGACTCAGATTTCCCATGTCCTTCCTATTGCACGTACACGATGGAGTCAGCGCGGCCATTTCAGTGACGATGTGATAAAATCCTACTGGAGTAGAATCAGGTCTCTCATTGTCATGGCCACCTGAGGCCTCAGGCTGTTCTTCTTGCTTTCCCTCCTTGTGAGTAGTGGCCTAACATAGTCAGTGTGGGAAGCGAGTGTGGACTTGAGCGAAACATATCGCGACAATGAAGGGGCAAGTCCTTACGTGGAACGGACCATAAGCATCCGGAAGGATACTGCCGAGATCAAGGATGGTGATTTTCCTCTGTTGTCCAATCGCAAGATGGCTGTTGTCGGGCGAGATGCCAATCGACCGTAACTCTTCATTATTCTCGATAACAGAACCAATCTGGGCCAATGTTGATGTGTCCAGGAAGAAAACTGAAT
The DNA here is from genome assembly GCA_038088935.1 of Pulveroboletus aff. viridisquamosus. NCBI lineage: Eukaryota > Fungi > Basidiomycota > Agaricomycetes > Boletales > Boletaceae > Pulveroboletus > Pulveroboletus aff. viridisquamosus. Next base: position 6,161 of record JBBPJW010001279.1, read on the forward strand.
GTGGTTGTGTGAAGGTAGCAATGAACTTGCCATTGCTAGCTAGAACCAAAGAGAAGAGTTCGCGGCCATTGAGAATTGAAGACTCAGCGAGCAGGGATCCAGTAGAGACACTGAAAGACCTTATTTTCTTGTCTCCAGATGCGGTGAACAGTTGTTGACCATCGGCTGACCATGCGAGCGGAGTGATTGCAGCATATCGGTATACGTTAGCCTCGATGGCGATGAGGTGGTCACCGCTACGACTGTCAAAAATGTGGGCCGCACCATGCTCAATGGTGGCAAAGTGGTCACCGGTTGGGGAGAATTTGATCCCAACGACAAAACTATCGTGTTTAAGCGGCCCAACGAGTCTCTCCCTGTCTGTAATACTCCAAATACTTGCCCCTGCTCTGTCAGTCCCAGTCGCAAACCAAGCCGAATCAGTGGAAACATCGACTGTGTTCACCGTGTCATTGTCATCCACGTCCATGACCCGTTCGTTCGTCTCCCTGTCCCAGAGGCTTGTTCCCCTTTGAGTCCCGACCACTATCCACTTGTGATCGTTCGACACGCAAATAGCATTCACCTGGATTTCTGTTATTTTTTTGAGTTCTTGGCCATCTGCAAGTCGCCAGCGTTGAATCCCGCGCCAACTCCCGCTCGTGAGGTGTTCGTCATCGGGGTGGAAAGCGACTGCATATACCCAACGAGAGTCACCAGTGTCTAATACTCTCGTTTGGTCTTACTGAATTATCAGCACTGCTCAATCACTCCCCAGAGCTGATACGCACCAGTGCTTGTCAAGGACATCCTCACTAATGGTACAGTTCGTCGGAATTAAAGTATAGAAAAGATGTTTTGAGGTTTACTTGCGGTATGCAAAGTTACCGCATCAACACGTTTTCTTACTATACGGTTCATCACAGCGGGTGTTTTTCAACGGAATACAGACCTGGTTTTGGGATTGATTTTCAAGGGTAGTTCTCACATTTTGATGCATCCAAAATCACTGCACTGGTTTTCGCACTGGTTTTCGGCCTAGGAGCTGCCATCTACGCTGTGGCAGTGTCGGAGCTTTGACTGGCAAATGCTAGCTCTCCCCTTGTGGTAGTACTAATAGTCACATAAGCTTAAAGTATACTTTCCGCTCGTCTATTTCAATAGTAACTTGTCATCTACTGAGGTCTCTACAGTTCTAGCTCACTTCCTCACAACAGACAGGGCATATAAGTATATGCCAACTCTTCCGGATTCATGTTATGTCCCAACACTGAACCATCATAGGTGACCGCTTGCACTCAGAAACCCCGAAAGGGTTTTACTGTCTCGCCTGGCTACATGACTTATAACAGTAAACGTCCCGAGGAGCTCCAAACACAAATAAGGTGTCGGATGGAGTGCACCATGGTGCATGAAGTTCTAAGTAGACGTCGGTCGCCACCGTTACTTACTTCGGGGTAGTCGTGACTGGTACAATCTCTTGCAGGGCAAAAGCGGTGAGATGGCGGGTTGTCGAGTCGAGTGTCGTCTAGTGGCTCCATATGGCCGTATATTCGTCTCGCATATTCGCGAGGGTGCGCTGGCATACCATCTTGGATCGACGTACCTTGGCCGACCTTTTCACAGAGAAGAAGGTACTTTCTCGTTTATACCTTCGCGTCAGAGTCCCGATATATTGACAGCAGGTCAGACATAATGGGCAGTAAATGCAACATGCGTCAGAACAAGCGTAGAGGACTAAGCACCGAGGTGTACGTATAAGATACGCTGGTCGAACGGTACGTCTAGCACTTCTTTCATCGTCCTGTTCAGCGCAAAGGCTGCGCGGGTGTAATCCAGCCCACCAGACTCGTCCTTCATATTGTCGTAAAACACCGATACAATCTTATTCGTCTCCCTGTCGTCCACTGCCCACATCGTCCCAATGACGGATCGGAACCCAGCGAATTGCATCGCCGATGCCAGGTGGATCACCTCGTCCGGACTCTCCTCGTCGCCAACTGTCGTATGACATGCAGAGAGGTAAGCAAACTCGGGGTTCTCTAAATCGCACTGGATGATTCGTTGGATGGTGAAGCATCCGTCGTGGAGAGCAAACGCAGACTCGAATGGCTCTGCAGGGTTGGGAAGACCATGACACGCAAAGTGGACCCAGTCGCTCTTGCATAGTTCCTTGGTCACTCGGCCTATGCACGACTCCAAACCCTCTATATGTGTGAATGTGGCGAGGCCATGGACACGCTCACCAACGTTGGTCAGTTCATCGCCAACGGAGACAAGTTCATTCCCGTTGATGGCATGAGCTTGACCAATAGCAACGAACCGTTTCACTTTTGATGGAAAATGTGACTGACTGTGCCGTCTGGCGCGAATCAGTGCAGTGAGGGTAGGAGTGTAAGACGAAATATAGAGATCAGCTAGATTTTGTTGACCTTTCCGATATGGACCGGAAGCATGCAAGGGAAGTGGAGAGAACTCGGCAGTGGGGCACCACCAAATACGCGATTGATGTGGACGTATCGTCTGGATAAAATCAACGATCGGGGAAACAACCTTATCCCATATTTCCCGCAGAGCAATGCACAAATCTCTCGTCATGTCAGCCGACTTTGCACGAATAGTTATGGTGGGGAACTTTGATGCTAATTCTTGAACGTCTTCCTTCGTGACTGACAATGGAACGTGAACGGGATCCTGATCAATAAGGATAACAAGGGCATCACAGCTATACTGGCTCGCATTCACGATGATCACGGGGCCCTCGCGGGCTGCTTGTTGGAGATCAGAAAAGAGCGAGGGTAAAAGGAAGCGCGAGAGACCGGGAAGCTTGCGAATGTCCGTCACCACTCTTTCTAATTGGAAACTGAACTGGCACACTTGATCGTGTTGATCTTCACTGGGAGAATCTTGGGCCTTCCGAATGAGCAAGGTCAACTGCGTGAACTCGTCTGCCAGTGTCTTCCCTGGTGGGCCAGATACAATGACATCGTCGAGCGGAGAACGGAGACGAGTGAGTTGGGTCCAAAACACACCCCGGCCTTGCTCTAAAAGTTCAACTGCCTTGGTAAGAGACTGGGTACGGAGACAAGCTGAGAATGCATCCACTGCAAGCGACGATGTTTGAGCCTTGAAGACAGTAAGATGCTGTGGCAATGATGGCAGAGTGGCGAGGTGATAAACAAGCAGTCGAAGAGATGTTTCGTACGCTAGAAGTGTAGTGGGATGCTGGAAACGTTCAGCCATACGAATCCATGCTCTTGCGGCGTACAGATCACTGGAAGAAGCCATTTGTGACACATATGCTAGGTTAGCATAGAGACTGAACATCTCGACCTTGTCTTCTAGATGATTTGATTGTGTGAACCGAGTATGGAGGTGGTCTGCGAGGGTTTCCAACGACCGTGATCGATATGGGTGTCCTAGTGGGCGGAGTGCCAGTGCATCCCGGCCAAGGACAATAGCCTCACTAAGGTCCTCCACTTTCCCGAGACGAGTATACCGAGTGGAGAGGCGAATCGCGAGGTTGTTCAACGATGACGACCGACTTGGGTGGCCAACCGGGCGAAGTGCCAGTGCTTCCCGGTCGAGGAGTAGAGCTTCGTTGAAGTCCTCCACTTTTCCAAGACGGTTGTACCGAATGGAGAGGCGAACTGCGAGATTGTTCAACGACGATGGTCGATTTGGATGACCAACCGGGCGAAGTGCCAGTGCTTCCCGGTCAAGGACTAGGGCTTCGTCGAGGTCCTCCATTTCCGCGAGACGGCTGTACCGAATGGACAGGCGAACTGCAAGGTTGTTCAACGATGATGACCGATTTGAGTGGCCCACCGGACAAAGTGCCAATGCTTCTCGATTGAGGGAAACAGCTTCATTGAGATCCTCCATTGCCCCAAGACGGCCATACCGAGCAGAGAGGCAAATTGCAAGGTTGTTCAATGACGACGACCGGTTCGGGTGGCCCACTGGGCGAAGTGCCAGTGCTTCTCTGCCGAGTACAATGGCATCAGTGAGGTCCTCTATCGTGCCGAGTTGATTGTACCGAGTGTAGAGGCAGTTTGCAAGGTTGTTCAGGGACATCGACTGGTCTGGGTCGCCCACTGGATGAAGTACCAGTGCCTCCTGATTAAGGTTAATGGCCTCATTGAGGTCCTCTATTTCCCCAAGACAGCCGTACTGAGCAGAGAGGCGAGTTGCAAGGTTGTTCAACGATGACGTCCGATCTGGATGACCTACTGGGCAAAGTGCCAATGCTTTTCGGTCAAGGACAATGGCCTCAGTAAGGTTCTCCATCGTACCGAGTTGTTGGTACCGGGTATAGAGGCAATTCGCAAGGCAATGAAACCGTATTATCCGGTCTGGGTGGTTCTCTGGAAAGAGTTCTAGTGCCTCTCGATGGAGATTTAGAGCTTCGCTGAGATCCTCCACCTCGCCAAGTCGGTCGTACCGGGTGGCGAAATTAACTGCGAGGTTGCTTAGAGAAACTGACCGATCAGGGTGCCCCAAAGGACGTAGTTTCAACGCTTCTTGGTTGAGCATAATAGCATTCTCCAGGTCTTTCATTGAGTCACTCTGTCTGTAACGATTCCACAGATGGATTGAAAGCCGGGTCAAGGAGACATCCCGCTTGGGGTGGTCAGGCGGACAAAGCTCCAATGCTCTGCGATCGACGGCAATCGCCTCATCGATGTAATTTCTCCCACCTCCTTGACTAAACTTGGTGGAAAGAGTTTCCGCCCGTAAATGCAGTTCTTCAACTAATAGGCACATTATTTCATCAGTCTCTGTGCGGGTGGGAGGAAAATATACCTTTTGCGTCCATGCGAGCTTGACCTTCACTCGGTGCGATGGTCTTGAAAAGTGCTGGGATACTGGATATTGAGTTAGACGAGATCATGGCACCGTGGCACCATACCTGGGTAGAGCTCAAAGATTGTCTTGTCAAAACTCATTCAAAACCCTACTTTAAGCTATTCGTTCACTGAAAACGTGAGATCCGCCTTTCCAGTTAATCGTATTTGGTTGTACTCTACCAATAGCTTGAACATGAGGTAAAACTTCCAATCGAGATCGAGCATCCGTCTTGAACGAGCATCCTAGCGATTAGTTATCACAAAGCCTAGCCTTCGTAACAAATGCTGTCAGGAGCTTGACACAGGGCGTAGCCCTTACCGAGTTGACCGTCACGCGACTTGGTTTCTGCGAATAACCTTTTACTGGCTTGGCCTCATCACAAGGACTACTAGTTCAGTTGCGATCCTGTCATGGCCCTATGTTTCTCCCTTGTTCGACGTCCGGCCTTTCACTGCAGTCCAACAACTTATTCATTGCAGCTTCCATTCTCCTTCGGGTTGGACATAGATCACTTGATCCGGGCATGGATCGGTCTGGCATGTGATACGTGCTGGTCGGTCTGCGATTTGTTAGAATGGAGTTATCGAGTGTACGGGCAGCAGAATAAGGGTATATTTACCTTTGGACGGTCCACATACATGTCAGCGCAAGTAGCTAATTCGATGTAAATTGTCACTCACCTCAGTCGTATGCGGACAGCAGACCGAGGTGCTTCTGCGGTAACTATATACTGTCGAAAGATATGAGTTCTGGATTGCCGGAGACACGGAACATGCGGACATAGCATATGAAATGAGGAAAAGCATATGGACACGACCAGCGTGTCTATACGGTGTTGCAATTCACGGCCAGGTGCTCACCAATGGTTGATCTAGCCGACACGAGTGACGAGCGGCAACCCAGGAACAGCGGAACTCGGTCTCGTGTGCGGTATTTGAGGTGTCGATACGTGATGGTGGTGCTAAGTATGCTGGCGGACCTCAGGTGGGGACAAGACAGCATGTAAAAGGGGGTAGTAGCAATGTGGTTCGGACCATCACAGGTATGAGGTATATAAAGTGGAATGAAGGATAGAATGTGTAATATCGTAGGAATGGAGGGCATGCGCGCAGTGAGTTGACGAATAGAGCAACTAGGGGCCTCCGGCTCCGGCTGCGCAAGTCTACCGGTCACTTGTAGTCTCACCAGCTGATGGAAGGACGGTACACATTTTGCACTCACGCCGGTCAACCCACCTACAGTATCGTTCAACCACTCGTCGTAATTTGGGTATGCACCGTTCTACTCTCTTGCGCGTGAATCAGGACATTCTTGATGACCATAATGAGCATCCTGCGCACAACCTGGTCTTCCGTGGCGCGACTGAAAAATGGGTTCCTGGCGGTGGTGGACGAAAGGAACCGAAGACGCCAAGTGTCCTTGTCATATTCTCGTCTTCGCCTACCATCTTCCTTCGGTGGAGGGCATCTAAGGTAGGTACCATACCCATGCAACATTAGCCTCCGCGCCCCTGGGTCAAATGGCCGAGTATTGTGGTACCAGGCGATGACAATATACTGCAATCCCTACGACTCAAGTACTCACTTTTGACACCACCCGAACGCAGCTACATATCAAGAGCGAGCAGCAAAATCAAAACGAACACCGCTTCGACCCAGACTCAGAATACCATGATCTCATCCGACCAAATGTCCAACCCTCCGCCTCGCATGAGCCTCGTTGACCAGGTCGTTGACCAGCTCCACCTCGTCAATCGCCTTCTTGGGTGTCTTGTTCAACATAATGCTCAACAGCGCTGCATTGGAGACAATGTATACGCGCTGGTCAGGCAGGTTCGCGTCTTGCAAGTTGGCTTGCACGTTCTTCCTTGTCTTCTCGACGACTTGCCTACGCGCAGCTTTGTATAGCTTGTTACGACGCTCGGCGTCGTCATCGTCGTCTTCCTCGCTGTCGTACCCCATCTCTCCCATCACATTTCGAATGTGCTGATCGGCCTTCGACCGAACAATGTAAGTGGGAATGTGGAAGCGTCTCGCATTCATCAGGATGGCGATGTCGGTCATGGTGAACCGATTGTCGAACAGCACGATGATACAGTCAAAGACGTAGAGACCCTGGTCGTTGAAGTATTGCCAGTCACGGCATTTCAGGGTGCCCGCTC
>JBBPJW010001280.1:0-13140 GCA_038088935.1 Pulveroboletus aff. viridisquamosus
TGTGACATGAGCTGCCAATTAACACTATAAAGCAAACATGTCAGATCCCACACCGAATACACCCGTACAACCGCCCATACGCACCTCGTCTGCGCAAATATATTAAACACATCCCACCTTGTGATCCCATGATGCAACAATCCTCGCGCAAGATCCAAGATCCGCGCGTAAACGTCGGCATAGTTGATGTACTTGAACCCACTCAACTCGAAATATTTCCACTTCTTGATCTCGGTGACCTCTCTGCCTCCGACCATCTTCTTGACCTCCTTCTCCTCCTCGTGGATCTTCACGACGTCACGCCACCCAACGGCGTCGCGCATAGCGTATACTTGCGCGGAGCGTTTGACGACATCTGGTATCACGTTGATGTCCTCAAAGGGCCGCTCCACCAGCTTGTCGCGTGAGATAGCCAGCCTACGAATACCCTCTTCTTGAGGGTCCATGACAATAGAGCCCTTGCCATAATCGACTTTGAAAGTGGAAGTAGACATGAGCACTTGACGGTGTTACTTGGTCGTGGTCGTTAACCACTGCCCTTGGCCCTACTAAGCCACATGAGGCAACAGTGATCAAAAAGAGCAGACGACTTTATAAGAATAGCTAATGATCAACAGGGAGCTAAGATCTAGAACGACATAAGAAGGGAATGAGGTACTGACATTATTGGTCTAGATTTTCAGGGCTAGCCTAGTCACATGGCCTGTATGAGATTAGATAATCATGTGGCAAGATAAGATAAATTCATGTGATTACACAGTGAAAAAATGATAATATTATACAGAAAGCAAATAGGGACAGTAGAGATGAAAAACACATGGCACATCTGGATCTCTGTCACAGATTATATTCTATGTTATAACTCTGACTTACAAAAAAGGCATAGAGGAGCAACTAATGAATAGAAAGCAAAAACACTAATCCAACCAGAGTTAGGGCAAGAATAAAGGAATAAGGCTCAGTATTAAAATCTTGATATTGTGTCAAACTCCAGAAATCTTTAGAAAGTCCAAAGATTCCAGATAATCAAATAAGACTTGGCTTTACCTTATGTGGTGCATTCTTGCACAATTCAATGTCCTGATTTACAAAGAGGTAAGAGATATAGAGAAGAGCCATCTCAAGGCTCAAAAAGGAAGACAGGCAAGACAAGAAATATTGAGTCCTGTTGTGGATAACTACCCACCCTTGCCTTGGTACTCGTGTCACCTTGGTGAACACCCTGTCCTTGATACTAGAAGTCCACTGAGGCTTTTGACTAGTGGCCCCTAACTAGGCAGAAGAGAGAAGGGATGAGATCTGGGCCCTTGTGTATAAACCACAGCAGGACAGTCGAGAGCTGAAGGGGGATCTCATCTTGGGATCAAGCCTTAGATCATACTGTAGATCCTAGCCTAAGTTACAAGAGGGCAAGACTGGGGAAACCCAGCCTTGCATCTTCTGCCTTATATATTGCTGGTAACTATGCATGGACCAGCTACAGAAGACCTACCCTAGAGTATGCTATCTATGGCCACCAATAGCACAAGGGGCTCATGACTAAGTAATAGATAAGGGATGCATGGATTGGGTAAGGCAGTGAGGCAGTGGCCTCATGGATATGGGATGGTAAAAGAGGTATGCCATACCATGAGAATGTGGGAGGAATGGAAGTACACTGGTCTTAATCCATGAAAGCAGCATGGCCACCAGGAGGCCAAGGAGATCCAATCTGGATCTCTGCCACAGATCAGATCCTAATCTCCAAAGAGATATTATCAGCATCTGGATCTAAGATCTCATCAAAATCCAGCCACAGTCACATAACCTAAACCTTAGTACAAGGAATACTCTGAAGAACTACTAACCTTAGCCTAGGGCTTGCCTTATAAGGCTACTCATTCGCATGATCACATGCTACTGATCACATGACCAGAGCATCACATGCTTTCTGGTCTCTCATGGTCATGTGAGACCACATGTTAGGCTGGAGCTGTAACAAGTCCAGTCTGTTATATGCAATGAAATCAATGCATACTCTATCACTCAAGCATAGAAAAGATATAATAATGAGCTGAGAGATACACTAAATAGAGTATACAAGTGCTCAAAGCAGGGGCTTTGAGATGATAAAGCTACAGTTGTTATAACATGTTCTTTTTTTTTTGACCATGTGACCATTATCTTATCTTCACACATGGTTATCTAATCTCTTATCTTATCAGGTCACATGATGGGTCACCTGACTTAGGGCTTAGGGTTAGCCTCATGCCTTCAACCCTGGCCTCACCTTCTTTATTTCTGTCTTTTCTCTTTATTTCCACTTTTTCTTTCATTTCTTCAAAGTAAGACCCTTGATGGTTCACATGTATGCTTCTCTTCTTTTTGATGCCCATGCCACATGTATGGGAATATTCCTGTCAGGGACTTGGTCCATGTGCAGTACTATAGCATATATAAACTGTAGCATAGATAACTCAAAGCCCTTAGCTTTGAGCACTTGTATATTACTTGTGTTAACTCTAGCTCCCTTTAAAATCTCTTTCTATCTTTCTGAAGCTTGTGGCAATTTAATCTCAAGGTGCATAACAACAGTATTTATACTGTTATGACTCTGGATTCCAGAGGCTATACCTAGACAAAGATTAAAAGAAAGGAACATGAAAAGGAAAACCTAAAGAAGGCTTTGAAGAGAAGCAACCAAGGAGGGAGTGACAAAGGAGGACTTGGAAGAGACTCATGCCTTTGCAACTGAGGGCCTAATTCTGAAAGGGTTGAGATCCAAAAAAGTGCTTAAAGCAAGATACAAAGTGATCAAGTCTGGATAGACTTAACTACCCATATCTGCTCCTTATATATGGCCCAGGGTAGCACACAGACCATCTACACTAAGCCTACCCTAGACTACTACTATCTATGGACACCAATAGCAGTAAGAACACACCATTAAATAAAAAAGAGAAAGACATGGAGCAGATATGAAGAAGTAAGGCAATGGCCTTATGAATCAAGGGTAAGAAATAGAAGAGAAGAAAAAACTTGTAATGGAAGATCAGGGTAAACATGAGGATGGGGATCTCTGCCACAGATGTGATGGTATTATAGATGAGATCCAAGATCCATCAGATCCAAGGAGATATATCTAGATCCTTAATAGGGAAGATCCCAGATTCTATGTTATGTGACCACTAATCATAAAGGTACTCATAAATAGTCAAACCCCAGGCTAGGGTTACCTGAAGAGAAGTATATCTCCCATGATCATGTGATGTAAAAGTGGTAGTTGTATAAGATGCATAACATATACTACAGCATTCTGCATATAAATTAAGATCCTGATGGGAGTATTCTTATATATAAGGCATGGGGATTAAAAGAAGAGAAGTGTTTATGAGAAAATAAAGGATTGTTCTTCTCTGGAATGAAAAAAAAGTAATAAAGTAATAAAAATAAAAGCTAACTTTGCAGGGACAAAGACATGAAACTAGCTCTTTGCCCTAAGTCACCTTACTTATTGTGTGCCCTGATAAGGTAAAAGATCAGATAAACACATGGAAAAGATAAGATAAGGTCATATGATCAAGAAAAGAAAAAAGTAATCATAACACAGTTATAGAGAGAAAAATAATTAAAACTCCATTAAAATGGCCATTAAAGACTAGTGTAATCTTTAGAGGTATTTAGAGAATTAAAGGCAAGTCAGAAGGCTTGGTTGGAGTGAGAACAAGGTAAAGAATATTATAGTAGGCCCAGATAGTGTTATGCACTTAATGGAATACTAATGGTTTTGTCACATAACTATGAGACTCACATGCCAAAACAAGGTTAACTCTGGGCATAGGTTTGATTCTATCAGAGTATTCCCTATGTATAAGTATTGGTCACATAATATGGCAGATCTCAAATGAGATCTAGATTGATGCTGATAATATCTGATCTAATAAATCTAGATTGGGATTGATCTGTGGCAGAGATTCAGATGGGAATCTCCTTGATCTCATGGCCTTCTGGCCACATTTATATCTGCCTCTACTGTATACTTCCCTTTCATTCTTATGATACTTTTTTTTATTCCTTAATTCACAAGGCCACTACCTTACTCCTATTCTCCACCCTATGCTTTTCTATTTATTAGCTCTGCATACTTATTGCTATTAGTTTATAGATAGTAGTTACCATTCATGTATCTGGTCCATGTGTATTTGTAGCTAATATATAAGGGGTAGGGAGAGACTTGAGGCAACCCAGTCTAGACCCTGCAGGTTTCTTTTTATATTCATTACTTCTGTTCTTTCTGTTACGACTCTGGAAACCAGAGGCTACACCTAGACTGTGGGAGAAAGAGGAGGAACACAGAGAAAACCCTAGTGGTGGCTCAATACAAGGAGCAACTGAGGATAACTCTGGAAGATGTAAGACGAAGAGGACTCGTATGAGACATGTGCACAAGACTGCCTAGATCCTGTGCCGCTGAAGGGCCTGGTTTCCTAAGAAGAGCTTGATCTTCAAGCCTAAACTGCCTATGCTTCAAAGTGATAAAGTCTAAGGGACTTTAGCACTCTGGCTCGGCCTTTATATACTACTCTAAGGAGTGCATGGACCAGGTACATCCGTGTCTACCCTGAAGCTGTATAGTAAGCTAGCCAGTAGCATAAAGTGAGCAGCCTCGTGTAGGCCATAAGGGAAATGCATGGATTGTAAATGAATGATGTGGGGGAATGGAAGGTAAGAGGTCAGGACACAGTGAGGACGGGGATCTCAATCCACAGATGAGATCCATCGGCAGATCCATCAGATCCGACAGATCAGATCAGATCAGAGATCGGGGAGATCCGGGGAAGATCCAGGGAAGATCCCTAGATGTCCTCGTGGTCACTAACCTTATGAGAACTCGTAAAGTATTACCAAGTCCTAAGCTAGGGTTTAGCCTGATAAGGGTTGGGATTCCCACGATCACGTGAGAGTGAAAGTGGTCGTTGCATGGTTTGCAACACTACCCTGCTTTAAGGCGAGAGCTCTGAGCGAGCAGACTTGAGTCGCCAAAAAGAGATCAGGGGCTACCCTGCTTTAAGACCTAGCAGGGGGAATAAACTCGTAAAAAGGATAGGAAAAGTGAAAAAAGAAAGAAAGACATAGAGGTTGCTATTTCTTCAACTTGCATAGCTGCTTCGTCTTGTAACTCCTTGCTCATTTGCTACTAGCTTCACTCGCAATCTGGTAGTCTTCATTCTTGCTAATTCCTCAGCCTACTAGCAACCCTTTACCCCGCTTTAGGTGCGACGTCATCCTGACTAGCACAAGCAGGCGAGGGATGAAGGAGGGAAATGACTGAAGAACAAGCAAAAAAATTTCCATTTTTTGAGTGAAAACGAGCTATGAAACAAGGAGATTCCTGCTGTTTTGAGATCAAAACAGGGCTGTAAGGACAGCAGGAGGAGATGTCGGAGAGGGAGGACGACCGAACAAGCGAATGACGGTCAAACTTGTAGGGGGAGCCAAACTGGTGGGGCTCGCGGTTTGGGGAGAAACTCGTAGGATTGGTGCGTCAATCATCAAGGGTGGTAGGGTGGGAATAGATATCGAAGGGGAGGAACACCTTGATGGGGGTTTGGATAGAGGAAGGGGGATGTGGGTAGCATCTGTCTCGGATTCATCCCATGACGATGCTGGTTCGCGGGATGGCAGCTTGACTACTGCTGCAACTCGAGAGTCCTCGAAGAAGAGAGGAACTGAGGGCTTAGCAATCTGAGCTTCAAGAGAAATGACTTCACGCTGCTTGGACGCTTTCTTAGCTGCACGTTGTCATGACCTCTTGGCCTTCGAAGACTGAGAAGGGGAAACGGATGGGAGAGTTGATTTGGGGGGAGTGGAGGGGAGAGGGGGAATGCTCTTGGAAGGTTTCCCTTCGACCTTAGTGAGACGGGTCTCGAGTTCGGAAACTCGTGTGTTAAGCCACATTACTGCAGCTAGCAAATCCGAAATGAGAGATGAGTCTGCCTTGGGAGGGGAGACTTCTTTAGGCTGAACAGCTGCAGCCTTTCCTTTGTTGTCACCAGTAGGGGTGATGACCTGTTTCTTGGCCTTTTCGGCTTGCGCTGAAGTTTTAGCTCAGAGGGCTTCTGCAACAGTACGACTCTTGTGAGAGGGAACCATCGGATACCTAGCACCAATGTGCCCAGTTGTGTTACAACGGTAGCACTTCATAGCTTGGGGGCAGGAAGCTGATCTGTGACCTATGGAGCCACAGTTATAGCAGGCACTGCATTGAGATGGCAGATGCCCATCCTTGTTGCACACATGGCAGTGTGTGACTTTCTTGTTGTATCTCAGAGCAGGGATCCAGCTACCAGAAGACCAGTCTGGTAATCTCTCAAGGCACAGAGCTGCATCTAGTACCTTCTTGCCATAGAACACACTCTTGCTGTTGAGTGTTCTGAAGTTTAGAACAGCTGGGAGCGGGCAGGGGATGATTGTTTCTTCTCTTTTTACTGGTTTGGGAGTGGGGGTGACTTTCTTCGGCATGATGAAACTTCTTTCGAGATCCGCTCTGATCTGGTCACTAATGGAGAGAGTGGGGGCAGAAGTGGAAGGAGTAGTCTTTACTTCTGGGAAAGACATCTTGTTTATTCTCTTTAATATGCTTCTTGGGGTGAATGACTTGTAAGCGTGGACAAGGGGAAATCTGATGACAATGACTTGTAGCCTAAACCCTTCTTCTCTGGTTGAACCTTGTCAAGGAGAGAACTGTTAGACTTTATCAAGTGTTATGACTCTGGAAACCAGAGGCTACACCTAGACTGTGGGAGAAAGAGGAGGAACACGGAGAAAACCCTAGTGGTTGTTATGGTCTCAATGACCCGGTTCGGTTACAGTAGCACCTTAGTGTGCGCTCCGGTATCGGTCTTCGGTTTATGTGGCTTTTGGGCTAGTGGCCACGAACTAGGCTGACCTTGGGAGTCAGCTCAAGACCTTCAGCAAACCTTGATAGGGTTATAGGACAAGTGAGAGCCGTCAGGGAACTCTATAGGAGTAAGGCTGAGGATCACTAGCCAACCAGTTCTTTAGGCTGTAAGGCACAAGAGAGCAAGACTGGGGAAACCCCAGCTTGCACCCTCTGCTTTATATATTGTCAGTACTGGCGCACAGACCAGCTACAGAGGGTCTACCCTAAAGTAAGCTATCTATGTGAACCAATAGCGTAAAGGGCGTCTTGACTCAGCCTATTAAATAAGGAAGGATGAGGCATGGATCGTAATGGAAGAGTGAGGCAGTGGCCTCGCGGATAAGGGATGGAGATGAGAAGCCACACCATGAGGATGTGGGTGGAATGGAAGGAGAAGCACAGATACCAATCTAATGAATACAGCATGGCAGCCTGAAGGCCGAGGAGATCCATCTGGATCTCTGCCACAGATACGATCCTAATCTAGATCATCAAGATCAGATGTCATCGGGTACGATCTGGATCTCATCTAGAGATCTGCCACAATCACGTGACCAATACCTGTGCCGGGGGAATACTCTGAATACTCTGAATATGAGGACTTAACCATAGCCTAGGGTTGTGCTCTGATAGGCAACTCGTTCGCACGATCACGTGCAACTGATCAGGTGACCAGCGCATCACATGCTATGAAGCTCTCACGGTCACGTGCTGACCGTCGTGTTAGCTAGGAGCATAACAGTGGTGACTCAATACGAGGAGCAACTGAGGATAACTCTGGAAGACGTAAGACAAAGAGGACTCATATGAGACACGTGCACGAGACTGCCTAGATCCTGTGCTGCTGAAGGGCCTGGTTTTCTAAGAAGAGCTTGATCTTCAAGCCTAAACTGCCTATGCTTCAAAGTGATAAAGTCTGAGGGACTTTAGCACTCTGGCTCAGCCTTTATATACTACTCTAAGGAGTGCACGGACCAGGTACATCCGTGTCTACCCTGAAGCTGTATAGTAAGCTAGCCAGTAGCATAAAGTGAGCAGCCTTGTGTAGGCTGTAAGGGAAATGCATGGATTGTAAATAAATGATGTGGGGGAATGGAAGGTAAGGGGTCAGGACACAGCGAGGATGGGGATCTCAATCCACAGATGAGATCCATCGGCAGATCCGTCAGATCCGACAGATGAGATCAGATCTGAGATCGGGAAGATCCGGGGAAGATCCAGGGAAGATCCCTAGATGTCCTTGTGGTCACTAACCTTATGAGAACTCGTAAAGTATTACCAAGTCCTAAGCTAGGGTTTAGCCTGATAAGGGTTGGGATTCCCACGATCACGTGAGAGTGAAAGTGGTCATTGCATGGTTTGCAACACTTTCTCTTTATTTCTAAAATGCCTGACTCTTGATCTTCTTATGAAGACTTCTCTTCTCTTTGATCCCCATGCCACATATATGGGAACATTCCCATTAGGGACCTGGTCCATGCACAACTCTGTAGCATATAAATACTGTAGCCTTAGTATTTTAAAGCCTCTAGCTTTGAGCACTTGTACTACTACTTGTATTAACTCTAGCTTCCCTTATGTTATTTTCTTTTCTTTCTAAGTTAGTGGCACATTGACCTCATTGTGCATAACACTTGCTCAAAGCTTATTTCTTATCCCTTTTCACCATCTTTGTATTATTCAGGCATATAAAGATGCAACATTTTTGTTTTACAGAAGAAGTCAACTTTACATCAAGCAGAAAGATGGTTGATAAAATTTGGCCACTTTAAAGCAAGACTAGCAGACCAGAAGGTAAAGGAGGCCTACTTGAACAAGATTATTCAGAAGAAGATTTTAGTCATTATCAAGAGAATCACTTGTTGCTAACATTGTTACTGGAAAAACAAGGTAGAAAAAAAGTCATTCAAAAAGAGATTTGAGGTAGCTTACCACTGCAACATGCTAATAGCACACCTATTAAAGAGAAGAATTGACATAATCAGGCAAGACAGGAAAAAGAAGTTAGAATGGGATAGAAAGTTTAGATCTATTCATTTAGTCACTCTTACCTCTTGAAAACATTAAAGAAAGCAATTCCTTGCTCAAGCTATGGCTGGTGAGGAACAGGATCTAGAAGAATTAACAGAGAAAATGGAAAAGCTTTTATTTTATTAGAAAAATGATATTACAAGGAAGGTTGCTGACTCAGGGAGTTGGAATGGCAATAGAAAGAAATGGAAGTGGTGGTGGATCTTCCTCTGAGTTTGGGTTAGGAAGCAAGATTGAAAAAGCAACCATTTTCAGATAATTATAGTATTATCAAGGATAAAGGAGATAGCTAATGATTTTGCCACTCTTACACTAATGGAATACAATAATCTAGAGAATGCACATATTTGGCAAGATGGACAGGATACAAGGCAGGTATATGGGGAAATGGCCTGGCCCTCATGGTTTAATCTTCAGGCAAAAATAAAAGATTACTTTAGAATAGAGAAGCCAGTTTATTAGAGTCTCAAGGAACTTTAAACCTTATGATGTTATAATCATTTCATTTTTCACTTTTCACATCATGTGATCCTGGGAACCCTCACCTTTTTACCTTTTCACTTCTTCACATTTCACATTTTCACATTCTAGAACATTCCAGACCATAACATCATTGCCTGGCAGATACCATGAGGTACTGCTAAGGTACTTGCTCCTTATTTGCCATTGGACTGCTTACTGTAGCATAGTTTAGGGCAGACTCTAGTTATATGGTCTGTGCACATCATTGTATCATATATAAAGGGCTGGCTTAAGCTGGAATTCTCCAGTCTTGCACACTTAAGCTCTAGGGCTTTATACAAGACACTTGACTCTTTTCCATTATTTTTTTGCCTAGTTCTCTGAGGGCCTAGTCCAAAACCTCAGCTTTAGGAAACAGTGTTTACTGGTCAGAAACTGAGACATGAGAACAGGATGGTTGCAACCATTTTATATGATAGTAGAGCAAGAAAATAAATAAATTCCTTAATAAATTTGATCTCCTGCAAAAAAAAGTAAAAATAGATGATAACCATGTGGTGGAACTGCTAAAACAAGTAGTTGATTACACAGTTTATTCCCAGATGGTCTTCAGGGAGAAAACAATGGCCAATATCTCAACATGTTTATCCAATTTAGACAGGTTAGATAAACCTTTGAAAAAATGACTGTCAAAAAACCAGTCATTTATCCTGCTGGACCCTCAAACTGTTTCCAACTGTGCCCCTCCCCCTATCAAAATCAATACTGTTCTTTACCCTCTTAACCTCATTTTATAGTTATTGAAATGTAACCTGAGAGAGAAACTCCAATGGAGATTGATTGGCAAGATGCACATTCTTCTTAATCTCCAATCACATGTTATAATTGTGGCAGAATAGGTCACATATTGAGGGAATGCAAGGTGCCTTAAAACCCTGCAAGAATAATGACCTCTCCCTTCTTCCCTTTTAGGCCACCTCAGTCTATACAATAGAGGCAACAGCAAGTCCAACCTATTAAATTTGGTGAATTTTCACCCCCAGATGAAAATGGGTAGTGTACAGCTGAATCAGAGGCCATAGGTCCAGTATACAATATAGCTAATGCCACAAAGTTTCAAGAAACTCCTGCCACATCATAAGAATCTATGAAGGAGACTAGAGCCTAATTTAAAGATGTATTTGAGATAAAGGCTGACCAGCAAGTGGGAAAAGGTCAGGGAAAAGCAGGAAACTAGATATTGTATCTTCTAAATGTTCTTCTTTTTCAATGTTTGTACCATTATGTCTTTAGGCTGAAATTGATTGTTTTTATGTCAGAAAGGCATTTTGTATGAGTGTGGCCCCAGCTGAAGGGTGCTTAATTCCTTCTGAAAGGAAAAATAACAATCATCTCTATGCAGACTTTGAATTTGAAACAAATAGCATAGACAAGATATTTAACAGAATAGAAAGAGATGAATTAAAAATAAAAACTAAAGTATTGGGAGAAACTTGAGGAAAAGAAGGATTAAAAGTAACAAATTGTGGCTTTACTGATACAATTATTGATTTAGAAGCATTATTAACCTTTATAAATCACAAATATGTATGGAATCATGGCTTATATGAAAAGCTAGCAGGAAAGTCACTAATGGTGTTTAATGCTAATGGCATCAAAGGTACAATAGGACAGATCACAACATATATTGTGTTAAATCTCTTCATTAAGAACAAGGAGGCATGTGGCATTAAGAAAAGACAACTGCCATGGTATTGAATCTTGAATCTATTAATCTTCTTATAGAATATGATTGGTTCAAGTGCCATAACCCAGATATTGACTGGGTCAAGAAAACAATTCAATTTCCAGACTGTCACAACACTTGTTGACAAGTCCATGTGAGTTCAGCTGAGAATAATGAGCTAAAGAAAGACTTACCCAAGAAAGTATGGCTGTTTTTATTAGTTTTTTCACAAAAACAATTAGAGTACATGCCTATGAGAAAATATTGGGATCATGCAGTGGACCTAAAGCCCAATTTTATCCATAAGAAAGGTAGAATAATCCCCCTTACTGACACAGAACTACAGGAAGTTCATAAGTTCATCAACAAGAAATCAGCAAAAGGATATATCTGATTCTTTAAATTGCTACAAACTTCTCTAGTATTCTTTATTGATAAGAAAGATGATGGAAAACAGATGGTCATTGACTATAGATATCTCAATGACTTTATAATCAAGAATAACTATCCTATTCTACTTATTTCAACTCTTATCAATTGGTTAAAGGGAGCTGACATCTTCACTACTTTAGACCTATGCTGGGGATATAATAATGTCTGCATCAAGGAAGGTAATGAATGAAAGAGGGCCTTTACTACCTCTTTAAAAGCATATGAACTGCTGGTTATATATTTTTGAAACAGTAACTACTGTCCTTGCTTGATACTTGAGTCTTTCTTGATGGATGCTCCTAGTCTATCCTTGATAGCTGCTGAGGCTTTTGTGCTAGTGGCCCCAAACTAGGCAATTAGAGAAATGGATGAATTGAGGGCCCTTGTATAAACCTGTAGCCAGCAGCACTGAGTGATTAGCCTATATAATTAGCCTAGAGGTCAAGAGAGCAAGACTGGGTTTCTCCAGCTTGCACTCCCTGCCTTATATATTGCCAGTGCTTGCACACAGACCAAGTACAGGGAGCCTACCCTAACCTATGCTATCTATGGACACCAATAGCAGTACTGGCTCTATTAAATATGGGAGAAGAGAGCATAGAGTGAATATGAGAAGTGAGGCAGTGGCCTCATGGATCTAGGGATGTAATGGAAGAGAAGCCACACCATGAGGATATGGGAGGAATGGAAGTGCACTGGTTCTCAGATATGAAAGGGGCATGGCCACCATAAGGCCAAGGAGATCCCATCTGAATCTCTGTCACAGATTAGATTCTAATCTAGATTATAGATCAGATATCATTAGAGAGCTGGATCTGGATCTCATCTGAGATCTGCCACATCATGTAACTGATACCTGGTGCAAGGGAATACTCTGATAAAGGACTTAGCCTTAGCCTAGGGTTATCCTTGTAAGGCAACTTGTTTGCATGATCACATGCTCCTGGTCACATGACTATGCAACCATTCACATCACATGCTCCATAGTTCCCATGGTCATGTGCTGTGAACCATCATGTTCACTAGTCATGTAACAATTTTAGAATGTGCAATTCCCTGGGTACTTTCTAAATAATGGTAAACAATATTTTTCATGATCTTTGGGCTAAAGTATTGGTATATATTGATGATATCATTAACTTCACAAAAGGGAAATCACAGGATAAGCATTTCAAAGTAGTCCAGGATATGTTACAATAACTTCAGGATCATAATCTATTTTTTAAACCATCAAAATGTCACTTTGCTCAACCTCAAGTTGTTACGGCGCAAGCCTAACACGACGGTCGCACGTGACCGTGGGAACTGTTGAGCATGTGATGCGCTGGTCAGATGATCAGTTGCATGTGATCGTGCGAATGAGCAACCATATAAGGCAAGCCCTAGGCTAGGGTTACTAGTCCTCAATACGAGTATTCCCCGGTATCAGGTATTGGTCACGTGATGTGGCAGATCTCTAGATGAGATCCAGATCTAATCTGTGGCAGAGATCCAAGATGGGATCTCCTCGGCCTCCAGGCTGCCAGGCTACTTTCATAGATCTCTATCGGTACCTTCCCTTCCATTC
>JBBPJW010001281.1:0-13140 GCA_038088935.1 Pulveroboletus aff. viridisquamosus
CCTATCCTTGTCAGACATCCAGGATCTCAGCGATCATCCCCTCGTCCTCTATAAATTCACGATCGATGCCAGTAAAGAGCATTGTACGGTCGTCATCAGCGAACCCAGCAGCCTGAGCCGGCAAGACGTGTTTCAGCATGCGGATTGCTGTGTATTTGATGGCGTCAGAGGAAGGTTTTGTCATGACTTGGAGGAAGCAAGCTATAACTGCTATGGCCTGGTTGTACTTGACCTCCACTAGCTCCCACGAAGAACTCTGGACGGTTGTCGAGTATGGTCTATGGCATACCTTGATGTCTTCTATGGCTGACCACATGCCCCCGGCTATACCGCAGATCCCACCTTGTCATGCTTATTACCTTTGCTCGTGTACTCGCAACAGGGGATTGTCGGAGACGAGGATGTCGAAGCTATTGCGACTGGAAGGAAAGTCACGTTAACTGGATCGCGGGAATTATCAGTGAATCAAGGTAGACAGTTACCCATGCCACGCTCGGGATAAAGGATAGAAGGATGGATTCGTGTCTGAACTGGCCATCTCGACAAGACGGAGTGGTAGTTTGCATGACTATGGTGGCCGTCACTCTGCAGTCAAGGGTACGACCAACTCTATAGCTCGTCGATGGCCGAGACTTGGCATGCTCCATCACCCGTACGTGAACGTTTGAACGACAGACATCCACGCGCAGCAATCACAAAAACTGGCAGCAAAAGTTGCATTCTACTGGGCCTGAAGTTGGCAGCAGGATCATTGGATGCGTCTTCCTGTTAGTGTTTTCCGATCCGCGTTCAACGACGATGGATCCCCAGACAACATTCAGTCAGACTGGTAGTGAACGCGAGATACGCGAGTGCTTTCAAGGCTGCTAGGTCCCTTTTCCATTGCTCCAACGCTTTTTCCTACAGGATCCAATGTTTCAGTGGAGTCGTGTGTTCCGCAAATCCTGCTTACTAATTCGAGGACCACTTAGACGACCGCTACCATGAGCGAGATCGTCACTCGTCCTGGTCGTGGCGTGCAGGAGATCGATCATATATATGTTTGTTCCTCGTCCTCGTCACGCAGCTCGCCAAGAGAGACGGCATGAAGGTCATTGCATCTGCCGACTCGGATGACAACGATCAGTTCTTATAGGGCCTGGGCACCCAACGCCGCCTTCAGCTACGGGAAGACAAAGGCCTCCGAAGCGCTGGAAAAGGAAGGCCTTGTTGATGTGTACGTCTTCGAGAACCCCGTGCAGCGTACCCGGCTGAATTCGTATGTAGCCACTATAAGACGACGTAGGCGAGTGAAACCCTGGAAACGGCGTCGACGCAGCGGTGCGATATGCCCGATTCACCATCGCGAGTTTGGTACACCAGCCGTCTCTTGCTCTACCTATACCTATACTCACATGTCGGCAGGAACATGGTTTGATTTCTACTTCGGGCACGTTCTTCGTTGAGCGTCACTACGAAGGAAATCTCGTTCAATGGGTTCCTCATGCCGAAAGTTTTGAGGAACAAGCGTCTGTATTGGTCGCATCGAAAGAGCTGACGCACGGGGAGTATATTGCAACAAGGCAGTTGACATTTGGCCGTTTCCTTGACGGCCCGTAGCATCGTGGTCGTGGCAGACGACTAAGTAGTCCTTTCAATATATTCTTCTCGTGTCTCGGCAGAGCTCTTGCAACGACTGTTACCAAGTATGCATAGTCAAAAAAACATTCGCAGAACGGAAGACCTCCGAGATTTACCCCTGCAGTCCAACGGAGTCGACGAGGACTGGCGTCAGCCAACCACCAAGGTCAAATCCGAGCCTGGAAGCTGTACAATGACCCCGAACTACTCTTCATCTTTTTTAGGTGGCGAGTACGTGAACGGACGCACGGTCACTCGGTACATGCACTGTAAATGTCCTCTGGTATGATACCCTCCAACAAACCGATGAATTCCCCCATTTGGATCCATTGCAGACTTGGCACTGGCGTACCCTCATGCATGACACGGACGAATCGTTCATCGTTCGTATTGCGCCAAACCTTTTTTTTTTTTTCGCAGAGGTCACACAGGATCATCAGACCGCGTGAAATCCATCTCACTCACCTCCATGACAATCTCGCTGCCCATTGCAGGCCATCTCAGTGCACCACCGTTGGACGCCTTCCCAAGCCCGAGACCAGCAGCGAGTCGAATCATAGACCCGTCGTGTCCCACATAGAACCTCAGCTTGTAGATTTCTTTTCCCGACCGAAAGCGTTGGAAATTATGCGACAATTCAGTGAAGAACACGCCTACGAGTGCGGAACGTGGACATCAGACTCAGTTTTTTTAGATACGGAGGGAACTATTTCCCCCATTAGACAGGACGACACTCACCGAACGTGAGTGACGTGTATGTGGAAGCGTTCTGCGCCGAATTCCATATGTAACTTCACGAATTCGTCAGACCCCTTGAAGGCGGACGACATCATTCGCTATCACCCACTTGTATTCCCAATCTCCAAGAGCAAACACGGTATTGGCGTCCGCCTGGGAAACACATACGCCAACAGCATTACAGGGGAGCGCGTGGCCGTGGCATGTGCGCGAGCTGAACGAATCGAAGAAATGGTCATCTGTGTGAATTCCCCAAAAGGATCTCGTGTCGTGAAACTGCGACGAGAAACGCAAGTACGCACACCACGAGTTCCACGCTGCCAGACCTGATGTTCCAAGCGTGTCATCCAATCTTTGTTGAAGGTCCTGAAACTGGATGAGGTGGTCCGTCCACGCGGGCACAGATTGATATGCTGCACGAATAGCGTTTGCATTCGGACAGCCATAATTGGGCACTAGTGAATCGATCTTAGGGGGAGAGGGAGGAGGACGAATGTCAAGCAAAGGCATAACATGACGGAAACAAACATACGTTCTGAGGCTGAGAATATATCGGCCACTTCCGCTCACTCGTGCCCGGATCCATACCATACAAGATTGCGCCCGCGACCTGGTGCGTACGGACTTCGGTGGATACTCGAACGTAAATATCCCGAGAATCAACCGTATCCAGAAACCCAAGTCCGTCGTGATAGACGGACCAAAAGTCCTGTGTTGAATTCCGAGTCGGCAGGCGGCGTTGAACGTTGGTAAACGTAGAGAACAGGGGTCCAATTTAGCGAACGAACCTGCCCATGCTTGATAGCATCCTCGAGACCCTCACGCGTGAGTTGACCGGCATCACATGTGCCTGGCCAAATTTGCGAGGTAAAAGGGTGCCATTCGGGTATGGTTGTCTCATGGTATACGGGGGTGGTCCCTGCTGCGTAGTCCTGTTGAATGATGTCGTCACAATTCCAACCAGAAACGGGGTTGAGGGACCGTTCGTCGGGGTATAGGTTATCAGGGGTCCGCTACATGGAAGAATAAGCGATAGTACAACCCGAAGGAAACGACAAGACTATACCTTGTGGTGACGGATGACGACGTTCAGGTACTCTAATGTAGCTTCAGGATCTTCAGGCTCTGGATAGCGATGGAATGTGACATGGGGTGCGTTGCAATAATTATACGTGTTCCACGGTTGGTCGCTCGGAGTGATTGAAGAGTTATAGATGCCCGTATTATTCAATGAAAGTTGCTATCGGGTCAAGACGGAATCAGTTGGCGTTACGCTATGAAATCGGATCTGGGAGAGAGGCACACCATGCTGAACTGGGTTTCCAGTCTGAAGACAGGGTCCAAGGCGTCCATCTTGTACATGTAGTACGTCTTCAGGCCTTTCTTAGTGGCCTTCGACAGATATCCGTTTTGGGAAGTAGCACTTTGGCCGCTACATCATATGGTAGAAATACTGAATGCAAGCCTTGACGTTCAGCATCACAGACAGTCATGCATTAGATATGGGACGCAAGTAAGCCAGCGCGCTTACAGTATCGAAGTAAGTCGGATGCTAAATGTCTGCGTTGACACTAACCCAGGCTCAAGATATTTGTCATGGAATCGTCGAACAACCGTCGTCCTTCATTTTCGGCAAAAAAGTCTAAAAATGTGTCTATTCGAGAGGTACGTACTTCTCCTACCGCAATCAGGGATATATGGGCCTAGTGATTGTACGACATTACGTATAGAGGTTGTACTACTAAGTTCCAACACCAGTCTTGAACACACCGCTCCGAACGAAAGAAAAGCAGTCTTGAACGAAAAGGCAGGCTACATGTACACGAAATGGAGGACCAAGAGGCTCCACTATGTAAGATGGATGTGAACTGACATCTCAATGCATAAAGGTCCATGCTCGCTTTTTGATGGGTGGATTCGACGCTGGAAAAGACAAGACAGTGCCCTATCAGACACGTAAAGGCAAGCATAAGGCATTCATACAAACTCCCATTTCAACGGGACTGAAGGGGTTTGTGATTAATCGTCCAGCCACCATTCACCGTAAATTACACCCTCGGATTCTGGCGCAAATATGTCAAACAGGCCACGAGAAAAATCGAGAGCACCCCAAGGACATCCCATGCACTGTGTTTCAAAGACGATAAGAAGATGGCAAATGACCCGAAAATCGGACGAACCTCATCGGTGATGGTTGCCTGGATAGTTATCCCATTATACAAGATAGAGATTGACTTGAAGCAGTATTCACCAGGATATCCCGGCCCAAACTGCTCGGTGTTCAGAGCCACGATCTGTTATTCATTGTTAATAACGGCACTGGTGAGATCAACGTCACGCGCCTTGTCGCTGGGTCTATTCCAGACTCCACAAGCACCCCTAAGCAAAAGTAAGTCGAGGAAGTCGATTTGAGTTGGCGTGGTTTTAATGCTCACAAACCGACATCGTAAAAGGTGAAGCGCGCATTCGTAAAGGATCGTTTGTGAATGTCGAGATCAGCACGCGCACGCTGGGCTATTTCGTGGTGATTCCCACTCAACGGAGTCGCGCTAGCAAAAGGGAGTGCGAGAGCAAGAAAGCTCAGAACGGCAGAGGCTTTCATTGCGAAGAAAGTTGCGACCGAGTAATAGGAATAGCAGAGAGGCTTTCAACAAACGAATGACTGGACAGAAGACGAGGCTTCCACGGCGGTATGGCCACTGAACAGGTGATGGAAGTGGGAAGAAGAGTTGGAATTTTTATTGTTGGCCATGTCGGCTAGCGTGACGAGAAGATACGACTGTGAATTACCCAACGCCCAGTGGCGCATGCAAAGTCCATCAGGTTAGCCGAGCAGTTGACTCGGAGTTGGCGCGATTCTGTTCAGGTCGGTGCATATGATGAAACCAGACCATCAAGTGTGCTTCTACTCCCCTGAACGAAACATGAGCGGATATTCCACATCAGGTGTACCATACACCAAAGACAAGATGGTAGTTCATCAAGTGCTACTCACGAATTATTCAAGTGCCGCGGCACCAGTTGCGTGATAGTACTGACGGTCTGGTATCTTCCAACTTCCGATTGACGTGTTCTGCGAGCGTACGAACAGACATACATAACTGAAAAGCACATAAACAGAGTAAATAGTGTATTCAAAACAAGACTAGAGCTGTGGGGGGGGGGGAGGTAACCGGCGGACGAATTCGATCAAGGGAAAACGGATGTGCATGCCCTACACCGTATCACATAATCGTTCCGGGCATAACGTAGCTAATACCCTCCCTGCGAGCTTGGGACAGCTTGTTGATGTTGCAGCGACGGTGAAGCCATCTTCATCGTCGGCGTGAGTGGCTGCCGTGGTGGAGACTGATGTGAAGGGTGAGACGTTGGATTTGGAAGGGGCGACGATCCGGTATTCTGGAGGCGGGGGGAAAGGGAGTGGGCAGTGTACTGTCCACCAGGCATCATGTGCCCAACAGGTGACCCCATAACTCCCGGCCGGCCGACGCTTCGCGTTCCGTTGGCTGACGGTGTGCGCGCTGGCAGTGCACCCGCAGTTGCCTGAGAGAGATTGGGGCTACCTGTACTCGGTACAGTATTCCCGTCTGGTTGCTGATTGCCCAGTGATGGAGTCTGCTGCAACGACGGGGCAACCCCATTCCACTGTCGCCCAGGTGTAAGCTTCAGATTCAGATTAGCGGCCCCTGCAGCCATCTGCATGTTGTAGTGGGTACCATTGGGTACTAGGTGTCCAACGTACGGTGTTTGAATGGGGCGCCCCTGTGTACTATGCATAACCGCATTGACGTCCTGACCTTGTGCAAGTGCCAGTTTCAAGTTTTGCATCTGCTGTGCGGTCAACCCATTGGGCGGTCGGGAGTGCACGTAGGCAGCATTGGGGATCGTGTATCCGTTGATGGGAATGTGGTATCCATTGAGCGGGATTGAGACAGGTTGTTGCATATCTGCTTTCGGACGCACAGGTGAGCCAGTTGGCAATTTGGGTTGCTGAGACTCTGTGGGGGGAGAACAGATCATCTCCGTGCTGGGCTGATTAGTCCCGTTGGCAGTCGTACCCTTTGTGGTGTTCCCATTTGGCATGGATGCAGGCTTCACCGAATCTGTGTCAACGGTAGGAGATGCGAGTGACGGAGAGCCGCCGCAGACACCATTTACTGATACAGCAGGCAAGGAGGTAGCATGATGTGGAGGGGTCTGGGCCAATGAAGCCGTTGGAATATTCACTATTTGAGGTGGTCCAGGGGGTCGCAGAGCTGAAGTATGGGAGATACGGGGAGTGGTGGGCTGAGGCTGCAATGGCTTCATGTGCGTCTGCATTGCAATAGGAACCCCATTAGGAACTGCGGAGAGTGGTGCCGACGTCACTTGTCGGGATATGGCGAGTGGCGAAATCCCGTTCACGAGTGCGCGAGGAGTCTGCGCGTCTCTGCGAATGAACGGCTGTTGGGTACCAGTCCTAAACGGAACGACTAATTGCTGACGACCTTCCGTGGAAACAAGCACCAGGGTCGGATCATTATTGATGTGTGGTTGATCTGCCTCCGTGAGTAGTGTCATCGTATGACGCAGGTATTTGGGAGAAAAGTCGTCGATGAGGACACGGTCTTGTTCATCGATGCCTTCTGGTGCCACCATCGGATCGTCATCCTCATCAAATCGCCATCGCTCTCGCAACCTCCGCACATCTTCATCGCTTTCGTCGAAACCCTCCTCCAAACGCCGACCAAAGCTGCGGCAGGGCTGATGTGACGTTGGTGAGAAACCATGTCTTCGTGAGAATGCATCACGTCGATCAACCGTAGTGCTACCACACCGCGTTACACGACGACGAAGGTAGCGGAGGTGTTCGAGTCCTCTCTCCTCTACGTCAGTATCTAACGACGAAGACCCCGATGGTCGCACTAAAGGAGAGATGGCTTTCCAATATCGGCGAGTGTAGGGAACTGATGGACGCTGGTACGGGTTCTAGATCACATTTCGTTAGTATCTCTGCAAAATAGAGGACGAGCTCTACTGTACCTCGAGAATGTCTTCGTAGCCATGGTCCCTTTCTTTGCGCCGTATAAGATCGCGTTCGGTCGCAGCGTTGATGAGGCCAAGGCGCTCTCTTGGGCGGATAGCAGCTTCTGCCTGGAGCGAGGGCATACCAGAATCGCCGCTTTCCCTTGTGCGAATTTTTAGGCCAGTGATGCGACTACAAAGACGAGAGATCAGCTATCATCGGAGGAGCACGAAGTGAGCCATCATACCTCGTTGATTCCACTCTTGGCTTCTTTGCAACCCGCTCTTTCTCGTGTAACAATTCCTCATCCTCCTTCGTTCCCAGGGCAGGGAATTTACGCTTTAGCTCTACGAACTCAAGTCTTTTCTCCCAGACCTGAACAGCTTGCTGCATATTTTCTTTCTTCAAGTTTTCGCGCGTCAAAAGTGTCCTGGCGAGTTCCAACGACTGCGCAAGCTCAGATTGTAAGCGTAAGAGTTTGTCCGAAGATGTTGCCTGTGATGCTCGCGTCTTTCGTACAGATTTGATTTCACGACGGCGGAAGCATATGTAGGATTCGTTCGTGATGTCCGTTTCGTCGAACTGCTCACACGTCAGACAGATAAGGTCAGGCATGGGCGAGTACCTACGTTAAGAGTAGGAATTATCCGGTGGCCTCCCCTTTCGATCCGACGTTCTCTCCAGTACGGGTAGACCACTTTCGCCAAACGTAGTAACTTCGCTGGTGGTGGTATCCAGACCGGGACGATAAAGCTGGCGAACACGGAAGAAGATAACGGGGATGAAAAGACGTCCTGGTAGTCTGAGAAGGGAGGAAAAGTCATTCCAGACTCCAACCCCTAAAGTCGGATGAATATCAGCACATGGTTTATCTGCTTTAGGCCGAATGGCATACGTGATGCAGAAATTCGGTTTTGTCGTGGGTGATCTTCTCAAAGATGCCCATTACCAGCTCAAACTCGTCTTCTGTGATTGCGACGACTTGGGCAGATTCCGGCTCCTTGCCCTTTGCTTTTGCACTTCGCTGAGGGCAAGACCGTATAGTAGCGCCTGATGCGGAGACCGCACCTTGTACGCTAGTTCCCTCTCCACGGGCTTCCTCGTTGTTGCGGTCGAGCCACTCCTTGTCACGCTCATCCATATAATACGTGCAAGAGTCAAAAAGGCCACAGGAGATAGCTTCTTCGACTGTCTCTGAAGAGCGCACGTACGCGTCCGGTTGTGTCCATCTGCTAGAGGGGTAAAGTTCGGCATAATTATCGACCAAGCCCGTCGAGTCTGGTGTGGGGATATACGCGGCGGGAACCGAGGCAACTTTGTCAGCTGCTCCTCGGGCGGAACGTCCCACGGACTGGTGGCGCTGCGATGCCGCAGTAAGCACCGCCTGGAGGTGGTGCTCCTGTAAAATTAGTCAGCCATCGATAATCGATTTCCCACGAAATCAACCAATCACAAGACGACACGTCGGCATGTTCAACAAGGGCGACACAACACACGGCGTGCACAAAAGAGACTCACGTTGGCGTCCTCAGCATCCACGCCAGCCGTGCTGACGATTCTGGCCTTTTCTTCGTCCTCGTCGAACGACAAGGCATCCGCCTCGATGTTGCCATGAACGACCTTGAGGCGAGTCTTGTTTGTGACCCGGTTGCGGTTTCGCAGGGCCGAAGTACCCAAATTATGGTTGCGGGGCATATCATGGAGAGCGTTCAGAGAAAAAGAAAAAGTGACGGATAGCAGAAAACAGTGGGGGAGGGGTCGTCGTCGTCGGTGGCAGCGGCGGCCGCTGGAGTCGGAAAATTGGCCGAAAACTCACTTTCGGGCCGAGAAAATAAAAGGGTGATCTGACAAATAGCAGGTCGCCGTATGCCGGTGCTGGATTATCACCCGAGATAGGTAGTTCGCTCTTCGCTTACATAAGCCATTCTACGGGTACTTTGACTGCAAAACTGGTGCAGATCTGACTGTTTTGCAATAAATGTCAGACAGTGTGGGAATATCACATAGAATTAACCCGTGAAACAAAACGGTCCCAGGATCATGTGATTTGGCTTGCAAACTTTCAAGATTTCATGTTGAAAGGGACGTTGTGCAGAGGTTAAGTGAACTATGAGAACCTCAGTAGATGTCAAGCTACTGATATTAGAGTAACTACCTATGAGAACTATGGTAGTTTAGTACAGTAGAAATGTCTATAAGGACAGGGCTTGTTCTCAGTAGATGTCAAACTACTGAGGAACATAAACTAGAAAATGGTACGAAATGTACGCTCTAAGCTTATGTAACTATTATGCTGATCAAGTTTACAACATTTCAGAGGCCATAAATATACCTTGGAATGTAGTTAGGTTATAGAAGATTATGATAGACTGTCCTGGATGCACATAAAATTCCTCATTTTTCTTAACAACAGTGTTATACAGGATTTGAAACAATAATATACAGTAAGCAACAAAACTATTGCAATATTTGACTTCAGTTCTGCACTGCAATTATGTGGGAATTTCATTTAGCTTTGGTGAGATCAAATGTAATAGTCACTCATGGCTACAAATTGTCCCCCTATGTCATGTGATTAAATTCACAGGCTCATGAGATATGCTGCAATTAATCAAGAGTACTTATTATAATAGTTTTGTTACTAACAAAAAATATGTGAAATTAACATATTTTAAGATGTTTCTACACAATCTATTGGTCATGTGATATACACAATGACATCAATGGTACATACAAACCAAAATCTCACTTTAATTTCACTACCACCATTATAAAATCCCTTTTTACTGTGCAAATTACTTATATTTTTTTTTCTGAAATCAAGTTAATTTATTCTCAAGATTTCTAGTACTACCAGTCTTCATCACTTTCTGTCAGTAGAATACATTATAAATGTTCTGCACTCCAAGAGTGCAACCTGAAACACAAACCACCAGTGAGTAACAAAGGCCCATAGCAATAACAAGTATGAGCTTTTAAGACTAGAGCTTTTTGTTATGCAACTAGTAAACACAATGGTCTTAAGCATGTGACTGTGGAAGCTATTGAGCACATGATGCAAATGGTTGCATAGTCATGTGACCAGAAGCATGTGATTGTGTAAACAAGTAATCTTTTAAGGATAACCCTAGATTAAGGCTAAGTTCATATATTAGAGTATATTTCCCTGCACCAGGTATCAGTTACATGATGTGGCAGATCTCAGATGAGATCCAGGTACAGTCCCCAATAATATCTGATCTCAGGATTTAGATTAGAATCTGCATCTGTGACAAAGATCCAGATTGAATCTTCTTAACCTTATAGTGACCATGTCTCTTTTATATTTGAGAATCTGTGTGCTTCCTTTTCATTCTCCCACATCCTCATGGTGTGGCTTCTCTTCCATTACTGTCCCTTGATTCATGAGGCCACTGCCTCACCCCTTCATATCTGCTTCATGCATTTCCCCTTCCCTTTGTAATAGAGCCAGTTATGCTATTGGTGTCCATAAATAGTATAGTCTATGGTAGGCCTCCTATACTTGGTCTGTGTGCATGCACTGGCAATATATAAGGCAGGAGGCAGGAGGTGCAAGCTGGGATCTCCCCAGTTTGCTCTCTTGACCTTTTAGCTGATTATACAGGCTAGTTTTTACTATTGCTGCTGGCTTCTGATTTATATAAGAGAAGTGGTTTCATCCTTTTTTTATTTACCTAGTTAGAGGCTACTAGTCAAAAGCCTCACCAGTTTCCCAGGATAGCATAGGAGCATCCATTAAGGTAGCTTGAGTATCAAGGTAGAATGGGCAGAGTATCTATAACACTTCTAACTAGACAAGAGAATGGATGAGTAGAAACCAGCAAGTAGATAAGCAAATATAACAAGAGCAAATGTTACAAGAGGTTTAGACTGGGGAATCTCCAAGTCTGCACCAACCTATATATATTTACCAGGGACACAGTCCCATATATAGAATGACTAATCTACTATCTATAGCCACCAATAGCAGTATGTACTCTTGCTGATAAATAGAAAAGCATAAGGCAAAGGGTAATGAGTAAAACAATGGCCTTGCAGATCAAGGGATAAAGAAAGAGTACTGACATTCATAAGGATATGGAAGAATGGAAGGAAAAACTCAGAAATAGTGAAGATAATAGAGGCATGGTCACTATAAGATTAAGAAGATCTAGATAGATCTCTACCACAGATCAGATATTATTAGTATTGATCTAAGATCTTATTGGAGATCCAGCCATATTACATGACCATCACCATGAGTTGGAGAATACTCTGAATAAAGAATCAAACCATAACCTAGGGTTATTCTTGTTTTGGCATAGAAGTTTCACAATTACATGACAAGATCATTGGTATTTGCTAAGTGCATAATAATAAATACCTTCATAACCTTTCCAACCTTTTCAAAGCCACTAGTGAACATCCATTACTTATTTTTCTCAATAACTGTTATAAACTCTTATTACTTATACTACATAGCTTTTATTTTTCTTATTTTATTGTGCTGGATTCTGTTTCCTTATGCTTTTATTCCTTATGTAGTCTTATGTGTTACAACTCTGGAAACCAGAGGCTACACTAGATGAAGTGGACAGAGGATGGAACACTGAAAAAAGACTAAAGATGGAGACTTTGAAGAGGAGCAACCAAGGAGTATAAGATGATGATGAGGACTTGGAGGAGGCATGGAGCAGAAATAAAGAGTGAGGCAGTGGCCTTGCAACTAAGGTGTGGGGAATGGAAGAGAAGTAGGCGTGGTCACCATGAGGATGAAGATCTCTGCCACAGATGAGATCATCTCTGAGATCCATCAGATCCATGGAAATGGTCAGATCTAGGATCGGGAAGATCCAGAAATGAATCATGTGACCACTGACCATAAGGAAACTCGTAACATATTGCTGATCCTAGCATAGGGTTAATCCTGAAAAGGAGTAGGCTTCCCATGATCACGTGATGTGAAAGTGGTAGTTGCAGTAGATGCGCAACATTATGGGCTAGCAATACATAAGAAACAAGGGCATAGACTAGATTTATTAGTTTGAAGTACTTGTTTCCTGGCTTTGGTTTATTTTTTCTCTAATATGGGTATTTCTCAAGGTATTTTATCTCTTTTTGAATTTGAGTACATAACACTAACATGCAATATAATATTTATTTAATTGAAACTGGAAGGTTGAAAATGCTATTAAAGTCCACTATATACTCTAATATCAAAACTATTCCTATTATCAATCTTTTAATCCATTTATACTTGTTTTTAAGTTATATAATCCCATATCATTAAAAAAATTCTCTTTAAACTTTACTATTTTTTCCACAAGTTTATATTAAGGCCATAATTTACTTCTAATTCACTATAGCTAGCTTTTAGCAAGATTTAATCTTACTTGATATTACATATCTATATGCAACTACACTTTTACTGAAACGGGCTCTTCCTGTTATGCCTTGATACTCAAACCACCTTGGTGGATGCTTCTTCCTAGAACTCCTTCTCTTGTGTAGCTTTTGTGCTAGTGGCTACAACTAGGCAATGATAGTTGGAGCCAAGGGTCTCTTGTATAAACCCGGAAGCCAGGCAGTGAGTGAGAGCTGAAGAGGGATCCGCTAGGATCAAGTCTTAGATCGCTACTGAGGATCTAGCCTAGAGGTCAAGAGAGCAAGACTGGGGAATCCCAGCTTGCACCCCCTGCCTTATATATTGTTAAGCATGGTGCACAGACCATGTACAAAGGGTCTACCCTAAAGTGTGCTATCTGTGGTCACCAATA
>JBBPJW010001282.1:0-13134 GCA_038088935.1 Pulveroboletus aff. viridisquamosus
CGTTTCCCGTATATTCCTTCTTTTCATGAATTTGTCTAGATTGTCATTAATTGAGAATTGAAACAATATTTTTATCTTTTTATTGCTAAACACCAAGGAGATAGGGTACAATAGATCAAAATTGCTAATTTTTCTCATAATAATGCATATTTATTGGCAATCAAAGCTTTCCCTTCTTCATTATAAAGAAATATATTCCTTATCTAGATTTTAATGCTTTATTTTCTTCTTATTTCTTTGCTCAAGAACTTTTACAGTCTTATGAAGAAACTCAGAAGGCCTTAGTTTAAGCTCAAGAGCATATAAAAAGTCAAGTAAACATTAAACATTCTGAGGCTTTGCAATATCAAAAGGAATATAAGATGTTATTGTCTATGAAACACCTTACTCTATTATATCCATCAAAGAGACTTATCCAATGATGAATTGATTCCTATATAATTTTAGATATTTTACCAAATATAGTTTACTTGAAACTTTCAAAAACCATTTGTATTTACTTAGTGGTTAATATCTCTCAATGTTACGACTCTGGAAACCAGAGGCTACACCTAGCTAATGGGGAAAAAGGAGTGACACTGGAGAATAACCTGAATGGAGGCTCAGATGTGGAGCAACCGAGGAGTGAACTGAGTGATGAACGACGAGGAGGATGCATATGAGACTCGAACTCGAGACTGCCTAGTTCCTGTGCCTTTGAAGGGCCTGGTTTCCTAAGAAGAGCTTTTCTGTAAAGCCTAAACTGCCTGAAGCTACAAGTGATAAAGTCTGAGGACTTTAGCACTCTTGGCCCGGCCTTTATATACTACTCTAAGGGGTGCACGGACCATGTACATCTGTGTCTACCCTGAAGTGGTACAGTAAGCTAGCCAGTAGTGAAAGAGACATACTCGTGTAGGCTGTAAGGTAAAGGCATGAATCAGATATTAAGGAATGTGGGGGAATGGAAGAGAAGAGACGTGGGCACAATGAGGATGGGGATCTCAATCCACAGATGAGATCACCTTGGCAGATCCATCAGATCCATGGAGATGAGTCAGATCTGAGATCAGGGAGATCCAGGGAAGATCCAGGGAAGATCCCTAGATCTGCCTCATGGCCACTAACCTTAGAGATACACGTAGGTATATGCCAAGTCCTAAGTTAGGGTTTAGCCTGATAAGGGATAGGATTCCCATGATCACGTGAGAATAAAAGTGGTCATTGCATGGTTTGCAACACTCAAGTAAAACCATTTAATGATTCTGTTTTCTCTCAATCTGTAATCTGTCCTAATCCAGTTGAGATTACCAAAGAAGGCAATAAAAAATGGGAGGTTTATTAAATTGTTGATTCTCATGTTTATAAAGGAAAACTGGAATATCTGGTTTATTGAAAGAGTTATAACATTTCTGATCAAATCTGAAAGCCTAAAGAAAATCTTACTAATACTCTCCTGGCCATTAAGATGTTTCACATAAAAAATCCTTTTATCTCTTGCCAACTTCATTACATTACTCTTGAATAATTTTATTCTTTGTTCCAATCATATGAAACATTTACTTTTATCTCTCCTTTACCTTTGTCTTATCTGAAACATAAGATTTAAAAATGAAATAGTGTTATAATGTTTTTTTAAACTATTTTTTACTTTTCTTTTGACTCTTTACATGTCACATCATGTGATTCTGGGAACTCTTACTCTTTCACTATTTCACATTTTATACCTTCACCTTTTCACATATTCATGGTCTAGACTGGTATTATAATTGGTCTGTTCTTTTTCTTGTTCTTATCCTAACTTTAGACTTTATGCATATCTAATACTTCCTTGTTATATTCTAGAACCTTCAGGCTTCCTTTATTTCAAAACATCTTCTCTGTTAGTGAATATGACTCAAACTCTACTTTCATCATATTCCTTTCATTTTCACATGAATCACTTAGTAATTATTAGTTATTCTCTTTAACTTATTCAACTAAGTCTCAATACTATTTCTCTTAGTATAAGTAGTGTATCATCTTCTTTATATTTCTTATACTACTTCTACCTTACTCTTACCTGCTTAACATTTTTCTTCCTGCCTTATCCTCTTGAATTGATCAGAACTCTCTGTCTATCCTTCAAAAAAGTCCTGCTTGCAACTAGTATTGGCAAGTACCACTTTTGTTCTTAAGCTAGCCCTAGCATTCTAACTTCATTCCCAACCTTTACTATAAAACTATAGTACTATTTTATGTTTGCACTATTTTTAGCATTTAAGGCTGACCTTTGTTGAGTTTTATCCCAAGCTCTTCCAAAGTCCTAAGATTTACATCAGTTTTTATAATCTAGTGCAAAACTATCTTCTTTCCTACAGATCTTTTGTAAACCCATGTTCTCTTTCCCTACTCCTACCAGATAATGACCTTCTTTCCACATTTTCCCCATATACCCCACTATGTCCAATATCCCACCTTCTATCAAGTTTACTAAGCTCTGCCTTGGCTTTTCCAAATACTTTGATGGTAACCATTCTAAAGGCAGAAGCCTGGCTGAACTTCATCCAGTTCTACCTCTTTATTAATGCCATAGTCTATAATTCTAACAAAAAGAAGATTATATTTGCTCTTTTCTATATGACCAAAAGCTCAGATCTTTCCTGAGCAATTATGTATTGGAAAAAGAGCATTGCAGGTATGGCAGTTGCTATGGGAATATTCAAGGAGTTTGTTAAGGCATTTAATGTCTCATTCAAAAAACAAGACATAATTACTTCCATTATCCACTAGCTTGCTAACACATAGAAGCACCAGAACAAGAAAGGTGAATAGACCCTCTTTCTCACAGAGTATACTACAGAGTTCCAGAACTCTGCAGTTCTTGTCAATATCAAGGATAACAATGTCCTTATTGTCTACTATAAAGCCAGAGTTCCCCTCTAACTATTCTATTGAATTTAAAACCTTAACAAAATCCCAGGTATTATAAAGAAGTAATATAAGAAAGCCATTCATTTTCAAGAAACCTCTAACTGCACCCAGCTTATGAAGCTTCACCATAAGAACTCCAGAATCCACACTTGAATCCCTAGTACCCCTTTTATTAGCCCTTAGGTTAAAAAAGACCTAAATACCATGGACATTGATTCTATCTAGCTTATCAAGCTTACTCTTCAGAAATAAAAGTAATGCTTTAAGCTCAGTCTCTGCCTGCATTGCAGAAAACCAGGGCATAATGCTGCTACCTGTTCTAACAACTGCTTCTCTATACCTGCCACCAGCTTGAATTCCACCCTAAAGAAATCTATTAAGAAAGTCACTGCTAAAGAAAAGATAATAAAGATTAAAGAGGTTAGTAATAAAGAATCTAAAGTAGAAAAAGTTAGATTGGATTTTTAAAATGGAGTACCTTCTTTACATAAGGTGCTCCCTCTTTTATCTGTATATCTGTACTTGTATTCTCCTCTATAAAATCAATAAGAATCTCAGTACAAGTTTCTCTCTTCATATATCTGAGACTAGTTATAGATGCCTCTGCTCTTGTTAATAGTAGAGTACAAATCAACTTTATTGACTGGGAGTTCATCTCCCACCACAAATTCCCTACTACCTGACTTCCCACCCCTTTTAACATCTGCAATATTGACTTTTTCCTAAACAAAAAGGATTGCATTACTCATATTTGCATCATATTTCTTTGGCTAGAAGGGATAACTCACTCAGTATCCTATCACATTATGGCATGTGGTAGAAAAACCCTTATCCTTGAACTTCCATGGTTTCAAGCCATAAATCCTAGCATTGACTGGATGGCCAACTTGCTGACCATTCCTTTCTTTTCTAACTACTTCAAGAAGCTTTATCACTCTGGAGCTGCCCAATCTTCTCTTTAACAATATACAGTTAGGGAAGTTATTCTTTCTAATAACAAATGTGTTATTTGCTATCTGAAAAACAAGTCACTAAACCAATCCATTAACAATAATCTCTATAAATGGCACTCTTTTCATGTTCTTAACTCCTGTTTTGCATTTCTCCCCTTTATTATTATAGCAAAATTTACTACCTCCACAGAGCTTGCCATTAAGGCTGAAAAGACCAAACTCAAGACCACCTTACTTTTCAAATACCCTAAGATAAGCTCCTACTCTTTAGACTTTATAATCACAAAATTAATCTCAAGGAGATCTTTTTGCCCAAGATTGGCAAAATATGTCTCTTATCTTCTCCAGAATGCCAAGCTACCAAAGACTTTATTAAAAAAAATCTTTGCACCAGAAAAATATGCCCATCAAACTTCTTCTAGACCTTCTTTTTTTTTTTGTCAAGAAGAAAGGTAGCAAACCCTGTCCCTGCCAAGACTACAGATACCTTAACAAACATACCATCTAAGATGTCTATTCCTTTCCCTTATTCCTGATCTCATTGACAAACTCCATAAAGTCAAGGTCTTTATCAAGTTTAATATTTGATAGAAACACAATAATATTTATATTAGGAATGGACATTAATGGAAAGCAGCCTTTATTATATACAAAGGCCTCTTTGAACCCATAGTGATGTTCTTTGAGCTAAATAACTTACCAGCCATATTCCAGCATTTTATAAATAACTCTTTCCATAATATAATCACAAAAAAATGGCTAGTTATTTACATAAATAATTCTCTTATTTTCTCCTCCAATACTAATACCCACAGAACCTGCATCTCCCATGTACTCCATTACATGGTAGACCTTGATCTTCACTTAAAACTGAAGAAATGCACCTTTGCCTTTTCTGAGATTACATACCTAGATATGGTGGTTTACTCTGGTGAACTTGCCTTGAATCCTGTTAAGCTCAATGGTACTGCCAAATGACCCACTCCCCAAAAAGTCAAGAATATCCATTTCTTTCTGAATTTTGCTAACTTTTATAGGTAATTTATCACCAACTACTTATTTATTGCCTATTTTTTTCTTAATCTTATTGAGAAGATGGCTTCTTGATTCTGAACTCCAGCCTGCTAGGAACCTTTTGACTCCCTCAAGGCCCTCTTTCTCTCCCAATTTATTCTCTAACTTTCAGACATCTTCTGCCCCTTTGCCATTGCCACTGATGCCTTAGTCTATGTATCCAGAAATATCCTTCTTTAGATGGATTCAAATAGGGACTGGTATCCCTGCTCCTATCTCTTCCAGACCTTTTCTGCCACTGAGTAAAACTATGATATCTATGATCACAAATTTCTCATAATTATCTGCA
The DNA here is from genome assembly GCA_038088935.1 of Pulveroboletus aff. viridisquamosus. Lineage (NCBI taxonomy): Eukaryota > Fungi > Basidiomycota > Agaricomycetes > Boletales > Boletaceae > Pulveroboletus > Pulveroboletus aff. viridisquamosus. The sequence continues at coordinate 5,209 of JBBPJW010001282.1, forward strand.
CTTCTAAAGCCTGGCACCACTATCTTCAAGGTTTCCTCCATATTATCCAGGTCTTTACTGACAACAAGAATCTTACCTACTTTTGCACTTCTCAAACCCTTAATCATTGACAAGCCCACTGGCTTCTTAATCTTGCTAACTTTAACATCCAGGTCCACCATATTGCTGGCTTCTCTCTTACTGATCCAGATGCCCTTTTTTAATGCCCAGATATCTACTTCTCTGACTTCACCAACAATTCCTCTGTTACTGCCCTTTCTAAATACCTTCTTTATTGCATGATCAATGCAACTCTCTTCACTTATATCTGCAAGCATGTAGAAATTAATCCTCTCTATTTATTTCTTCTATATAAATGGGATAATCCCATGTACTCTGACCTCTGCAAACATATTGCTGACTGGAAACTCTGTGATAATCTCCTTATCTACCAAGACCAAGTCTATATTCCCACTAACAAAGCCTTTTATTAATCCATTTTCTGCTACTGCCATAACCACTCCCTTATCAGCCACCCTGGCTACCTCAAAACCCTTTAGCTTGTCAAAATCAAGTTCTGATGGCCTGGTATGGCCACTTATACTTACTGCTTTATTAAGGGTTGTGCCCTCTGTTAACAAAACAAGGTTAACATCCATTTATTTACTCTGGCCCCTTTCTCCATTCACTCTACTACTACCTGCCCCTTTCAAATGGTTTCCTGTAATCTCATCACCAACCTTCCTCTCTTTAATGATTATGACTTCTTGTTGGTCATAATTGACCATGGACTTACAAAGGAAATAATCCTATGCTCTACCAAGAAAACTACCACTGTCAAGGATATCACCACCCTTTTTTTTTACAAAGTCTATTTTTGATTTGATCTCTATGACAAGATTATTTTAAACAGATGCTCCCAATTTACCTCAGCCTTTACCAAGGAGCTTGATAAACTCCTAAACTATAATCTCTTCCTGTTTATTGCATACCATCTCCAATTCAATGGAAAAACTAAACAAGTTAACTAGAAACTCAAAACTTACCTTCATACCTTTTGTAAAGTAAACTCCTCCAAATGGGCAGAACAATTCTTCCATGCAGAATTTGTCCATAACTGCCACTCTTATCAATCAATTACTATTCTATCTCATAATGGGATATGAATCTTGTGCCCTTTTCTTGATAATCCTCAAGACCCTCATGCCTACTATTGCTAACTGTTATGACTCTGGAAACCAGAGGCTACACCTAGACTATGGATGGAAGAGGAGCAACACTAAAGGAAGATCTAAGAATGGAGACTCTGAAGAGGAGCAACCGAGGAGTATGTGAGATGACAAGGAGGACTTGGAGGAGGCTCGAACTCGAGCTACTGAGGGCCTATGTCTGAAGGGCCTGGTTTCCAAAGAAAAGCTAATGCCAAGTAGTACTGAAGTGATTAAGTCTGGAGAGACTTAAGCACTAGTACCTGCCCCTTATATATTGCCCTGGGATGAGCACAGACTATATATGTAAGGTCTATCCTAAGGTACTGCATATCTGGTAACTAATAGCAGTAAAGGAGCACTCGTGTAGCAAGTGAGGAATAAACATGGAGTGGGAATGAAGAGTGAGGCTGTGGCCTTATGACTAAGGTGTGGGGAATGGAAGAGAAGCAGCGTGGAGTACATGAGGATGGGAATCTCTGCCACAGATGAGATCACCTCCTAGATCCATCAGATCCATGGAGATGACCAGATTGTAGATTGGGCAGATCCAGGGAAGATTCCTAGATGTGTCACATGACCACTAACCTGAAAATGCTCATATAGTATTGCTTGATCCTAGCTTAGGGTTATCCCGAAAAGGAGTAGGCTTCCCACAATCACGTGATGTGAAAGTGATAGTTGCGAGAGGATCGCAACACTAACAGATTAAAAAATCTGACAGCAGCTAGAGATAAGATCCTTGCATCCATTTCAAGTTTACCTCTTTTATTAAAGGGTCTAAAGTTTGGCTTAAAGCCAGAAATCTCAAGCATTTCATTACCCACTTCAAGTTTACTCCAAAGTATAAAGGCCTTTTCACAATTATGGAGGTATTATCCTCTATCATGTATCACCTTCATCTTTCCACCTTCTGGAAGATCCACCTAATTTTCCATGCTTTTCTGTTATTGCCCTATTATGAAAATATTGTCCATGAAAGTAACTTTCTGCTTCACCTTCAGACCTTGTAGAAAATTAAGAAAAATACAAAGTTGAGTGAATATTAAAATATTATGGCTCATTTTCTTCCCACTTCTTTTTAATCTGATGAAAAAATTACTCTGCTGAAAAAGACTTGTAGGAATGAGTCTAATCTCTATAATATCTCTAGGCTTATTGAGATATATAAACATTGTCATTTCTTTCCCCCTCCTTTCTTAGCTCCTTTATGATCTCACAAACCATTATAGTACCTCTTTCAACTTAAGAAACTTAGTTACTAACAATATCTTATAACTTTATCTACTATTTCTATTTCATCTTCAAATTTACTATAGATCCTGTCCCTACTACCACTTTCTCTACCTCTGCTTTCACTACCCTATCTACTCTAGTCCATTAACCATTCCCAGTTCATGCCCATATTATCTCTAATAATATTATAAATATATCTGCTAATCCTTTCCCTGTTTTTTCTCCATGAGCCTCTCTTATAGACTCCTTATATACTAAAGATCTAGTAATCTCCCCCTCTTATATTCCCTCTGACCCAGAATTCACATTGCTTACCAATATCCAGTCTAGCCCTATTCTCATACTCTCTCCTAGCCTTTAAGCCATTTTTTTCCTACTTATTATCAACTTCTCTGCCCTATGCCTTATTAAATCCCTTACTGTTACTATCATTAACTTCCTTATCACTGCTTATGCCCTCTATCCTGGAAACTGTTCCCCAGAGTACTTAATCTTAATCTGATCCTTTATTTTTAACTTCCACCTATTTTTTTCTATTGAATTGCACCTTGACATGAACTTCCTGCTTTGAACCCTTTATACCCTTTATTATCAGGTCAAGTGCATCTATCTCACATTCACCCTTCTCTGTCACATGACAGAAGTTAACACAGATGCAGTCTATATTGGCTTGAATGCCATTTATTAACAAATGTCATTTTTTTTGAATAATTTTATCTATTAACTGGAGTTTAGGGAATTTCTTGCCAATATTGACCAGTTTGAATATTAATCCTCTGTTACCCATAACCATGCACTCTCTACTGTTCTCTTCTCTTCATCTGCATTCTTCTCTCCCCTCTCTTCCAAGGAGATTGCTACTATTACCTGAGTTGAACATTAATGGACTAGCCACCATGGTTATGCCTTTCTTCCTCTTTTATATCCCCAATACCATGATAACTGCTTTTAATGCCATGCCCTTGAACATTGCCATGTATATTGTATGGTTTATTAATGCCTTACTTGTTCATGATAATAACCTGGCCATAATCAAGCTTACTGTCTACTTCATCCCTCTCTATCTCAACAATCCATCTCCTCCTCCAGCTCCCATGGCTCCTCTCATAGCTTCTCCTGCAGATCCTTTCATAAGTCCACTTATTCCTGATGCTTATGTAATTCTTATTGCTGGACTCTTTTATCTCTCCCACCCTCTTTTTCTTTATATTACTTTGATACTAATAATGTTATTGATAAGGTTAGCTAAGACAATATAACTGGCTTCTCTGCCCCCTTCTTTTAGGTTGTTTTCAGATTCAACTGGGTTATTAAACATACTAGAGGGATAATATTATGATTAGTCTGTTCTTTTTCTTGTTCTTATTCTAACTTTAGACTTCACATGTCTCTAACACTTTCTTATTACATTCTAAAACCTTTAGGCTTCCTTCATTCCAGAATACTCTTTTCTATCACTGGATATGACTTACATTCTGCTTTCATTATATTTCTTTTGTTTTCATACGAATCACTTAGTAACCATTAATTATTTTCCCTAACTTATTCAATTGAGTCTTAATTATATTCCCCTTAGTATAAGTAGTATACCATTTCTCTCATATTTTTTGTGCTACTTTTATCTTACTTTTATCTGCTCAACATTGTTTTTCCTGCCTTATTCTCTCAGATTGGTCAAAACTCTTTGTCCACCCTTCAAAAGAGTCTTGCTTGCAACTAGCATTGGCAAGTACCACTTTTGTCCTTAAGCTAGCCCTAGTGTTCTAGCTTTAGTGCCATTCTGTGTTTACATTATCCTTAGTACCTGAGGCTGATCTTTTTCAAGTCTTATCTCTAGCTCTTTTAAAGTTCTAAGATCTATATTAGTTTCTATCCAGGCCTAGCATAACAACTGATCTAGACTATAATGTCATGTCTTATAGTTAGTGCATGATATTTTTAGTTATATATTATTGTACAGTATATAAAGGCTTAGTCCATAGCCTGGGTTTTCCCAGTCTTGTACACTTGAGCTTATATTTTATACAAGTTACTTGATTTTCTTACCTTTTTCTTGCCTAGTTCTGATTAATCTAGTTAAAGTCAACTCTAATCATTAGAAGTACCCTCTAGAGTAGGAGTCATAGCCACATCTCTCAAATTTAGTTCAACATATTGCCCATGTGTTTCAGTTTTATTCTGGTATAATATCATTAGTGTTATATCTGACATTTCTGTTTGTATTCAGGTTGCATTGGCATCTATCTTTACTTTTAAGATAACTTTCATTTTAACTTCCTCTCCTTGTTGGATAATTTGCTTCTTCAAGATATAAATACTATAGTCTTGTATCTTGTGCCTCAGTTAGAATATCAATATAACTTAGCACCTTCTTCCTCTGTTTCTAACTCCTTTCATTCTTATAAGCAGGCCATATATCCTTACTCCTTTGCATTCAAGTCTCTATGACTTACTTTGATGCTTTAACTCCCTTTAAAATTCAAAGCACTGAAACTAGTGCAAAAGTGCATTATATAAGGTAAAGTCAAGCTCTATTAGACTACTATTCTGAAGAGTTCTGAAGTAGATCCAAAGTATACCCTTGTTTAACAGTAAGAGAAAAAATATGAATCTAGTATTTTATATAAAGCACAAAGCTCAAGTGCACAAGACTGGGGAAATCCCAGGTTATGGACTAAGCCTTTATATACTATACAAAGTTATGCACAAACTATGTAAATCTGGCCTACTTTAAAGTACAGCTCAGTTAGCCATTTAATGGCAAAAGAGAAGCATCTGACTAAGTAAAGCATATGCTAATCATAAGATACAATATTATGATCTAGATCAGACTAGATTATAACAATATGAAAATGTAAAATAGTAAAAGAGTGAAGATGTAAAGGGTAAAAAGATAAAGGGTTCCCAGGGTTATGTAATGTAACTTGTAAAAAGTAAAAGTAAAAGTGCAAAAATAGTAAAAATAAAAAATAAATAAATAACAGATGATAGGAAGAAAAGACAAGGAAGGCTCAGAGAGTGAGCAAGAGAAAAGAGAAATCAATAAGGTGGTAGAGAAGCTAATGGAGTTATATGGAAAAGTCAAGAAGATTATAATAATTAAGGATATAAAGATAGGATTGGGGCAGGTGGTAAAGAAGGTAGTTAAAAAGATTTTGTAACTAGGTTACTAGATTAATAAACTTAATCTAATTAAATATAAGATAGTTCAGATTTATCTGGATAATAAAGATGAAACTTCTCAATAGTTTTTAATATGTGATCTAATTTAGTGACAAGAAGCCATGAGGTTTTCTTATTAGTACATTTATAACCTAACCACTTAACCAGATATATAGTGGCTTAAAAAATATTCTAATATTTGCATGTTTTGCACTAAATACAATGATTATCAATAACTACTAATTATCATGCTAGACTATAAGTGTATGAAATGCAGTACTTGCTCTTGGCTTTTTATTGGTTCAATAATCAAAGCATTTGGTTATGTTTTAATAACATGGCAATCATATTAAAATGACGACTTATTGGAACAGTTTTTTGACTTTAAATAGAATATTATATAATCTTCCTTGGCCTTAATAACTGCTTGAATTCTTGCTTCTTAAATCAGATTTGAGCTCTTTTAGAAATATGCTTGAGATCATAATCTTGCTAAAAAATGATTTTATTTGAAGGAATTCCAGAATTCTCTATGCTCTGCAACAATTCTTCCTTTAAAATTGCCACATACTGTTTAGCATTTATTTTCCCCTCAACTTTACTCAAAACTCCTACATCATTCTATTCAATACAGCCCTATACTATGAATAATTTTTTTTAAAACTTAATTGTATCTTTGATTTTCTTAGAACTTATTATCTCTTCTTTCTTTTTTCACATATATTCTTGTTTATTTGATCCAATTCTATTGATTTTAGTCTTATCTGACCAAATTACCCTCTTTTAGTCCTCCACAGTTTAATGCTGGTACTTTAAAGCAAAGACTAATCTGCATTTTCTATATATAGCAGAGAAAAGATTTTTTTTCTTTACCATAGCATTTAGAGAAGCATTCCTCTAACTGTTTGTGGGCAGACAGAAGTGCTGATAATAGAATTGATGAAATAACTTGTCTAAACTGCATTACTGGCCTTTTCAGTAAGAATTTGTTAAATAATAGCATGCTTGATGATAGGAGAAAGTTTTGAAGAATGTTTACATAATGATTTTCCTACAGGAAAGATCAAGAGAGGCAATAAAGATAATATTATTTCTTTGAGTGGAGATAAGAGAATTTATTTGTGATGGTAGGATTTATATATGCTGCAGGTTAATTAGTAACATAAGTATGACATAATATATTACATACCTAAGATATATAATTATTTTATAGTACTTCAGGGTCCAATATATGTAATGGGAATTCAAAGTCAAAAAACTGTTCCAATAAGTTGTCATTTTAATATGATTGCCATGTTATTAAAACATAACCAAATGCTTTGATTATTGAACCAATAAAACGCCAAGAGCAAGTACTGCATTTCATACACTCATAGTCTAGCATGATAATTAGTAGTTATTGATAATCATTGTATTTAGTGCAAAACATGCAAATATTGGGATAGTTTTTAAGCCACTATAAAAGCCATAATGCATATAAAAAGATATCTTCCACTTGTTACCCTTAGCAATGCAAATCAAATGGTAAGCATGGCAAAGGTTGAGCTTAATATATATAGTTATGTGGCTTAGAATGTCAAAAAGATTAGAGATTATTGAAAGTGAGTTGTGATTCTTCTTTGTGATTTTATTGAATTCTCAAAAATCAATACACAGCTGAAGTAAACTATTCTTTTTTCAGAAAAAAAGGACAGGGGCAGTGTGGGCAGATGCAGAAGGTTAGATAAAGCCAGTAGTAAGATATTCATCTAGGAAGATTCTAAGTGCTTTAAGCTTAAAGAGCAAAATAGAATAGATGGTACTAATAGATGAAGAGGTACCTTTCTCCAGGTTAATCTTTAGGTCAAACTTGCAATGGAGAGCAAGAGTGAAAGCCTTGCTTTTGCTAAACACATTGGCAAAATCATAATACTCCAGAGAAATACCAGAAAAATCAGCTGGAAAAGAGGCAATAGAGGTAAAATGAAGATAACTCTCTGGAAGATGGAGTTGCAAATAGAATATGACTGAGCCATCAAGGCTACGCCTGAGGCACATGTAAATGCTGATGAGTTGAGTAGCTTGATTAACAGAGGTCTGAAGTTAAAAAAATATGGTGAATTGGATTTGAAGTTGGCATGGGTCAGAAAGACTGGATGCTGTAAAGATAAACTTAGAGTTATTGGCATATTTGATTCAGGTAAGTAAAATGAGATATAATATTGTTATGAACTTACCTTACTTTTACTACTTTAGTCTCTATTCCATTTATCTCATTGTGTCAGAATTTTCTTTCCTATGCTCTTATTCCTTATGTAGTTTTATATTAGCTGCCTTATATAGGCCTTATGATTAGCAATAT
>JBBPJW010001283.1:0-13122 GCA_038088935.1 Pulveroboletus aff. viridisquamosus
TTTCACCCTGAATCTGCCCACGTGCACAAGTTACGCAAGTTACGTGCACAGCACGATCTCTCCACCCTCTTCGTCCACTTTCACCGCCTCACGCAATAACATTCCCTGCGTTCACTACATCAAGAACAGAAACCTCCCCCCCTCTTCAAGAAGGCCCTTGGCACAGTACAAGCCATCAAGGCTTGAACCCAGTTGTGGTCATGTGCATCCTAATCTACAGCCTTCCAAACGAGTACGTTCATGTGGGTTGCTGTGCTACCCCAGCCGAGATAATGGCTGAAACTACTTGGTGTGTAAACAGCAGACCTAGAGAACAGAAGAGGTTGAGATTCTTTGTTGGCCCACTCTGCACATTATATCATTTCCATGTCATGCCGTTTTTATTTGCCAATCCCAGGATTTTGTTCCAGAGGTGCTTTTGTTCTGGTTCTTATGGAATGTAACATAGTCATACCCTCCATATGCCTGTCTACTCATGATTGCTGCCTATTCTAACTGCAGGCATCAGGAGAGCTTACTGCTGTTGCAAGGTTAAGCTCAGAGGATTTCAATGAAACACAAGGAGACCTTAGTTTTATATGAATGAAGACTCATAGTTCTCTAATGAGCTAACCTAAAACACAAGGAGATCTTATAGATACTTCTTAGTAGGGAATAACACTAAACAATAATGTGTTTTACCTTGGTTTTGTATGGACAAAGACTGAGATATGGCATAGCAGTGTTCATACTCAAAATTAACTGTGAAGAAGAGAGAAAAAAGAAAGAAAAATATGGGGTAGCATGATTTTCTGTCATATTTCACATTCTGAACCCAATTTCAACCCAGCTTCTACTTGGCTTTTGTTATGCACCATGCTAAGTGCAACCAAATACCATATGGACTGGTGAGTAACAGCAACAAATAAATCAACAAGAGGGCTTTTAAGCTAGTGGCCCCAAACTAGGCTTGTGAATCTTGATAAGAAGAAGGGATAGCCCAAGTTAACACAACTAAGTGCTCAGACTAAAGGGGAGTAAAGATACAAGTAATCAAGACTAAAGAGACTCCAGGTCTTGCTCATCCTATATATATATTGCCAGAGGGCATAGTCCCAGTACAGAATGAGTAACCTACTGTTATGTACCCAAAGAGTGCAATTTGAATACTAGCAAACAACAGTGAGTGACAGGCAACCTAAAACAACAAGAGGGCTTTTGAGACTAGTGGCCCCAAACTAGGCTTGTAAATCTTGAATAGAGTCATCTGAGTTAACACTAGAGACCAGTGCTCAGGCCATAAGGAGAAAACAAGAAGAAGGAGGAACTCAGGTTAATACCACACTGCAGTGTCCAAGTAAGGGGAGTAAGATACAAGTAATCAAGACTGGGGAGACTCCAGGTCTTGCTTACCCTGTATATATTTTGCCAGGAGGCATAGCCTCTACATAGGATAAGTAATCTACTATCTATGTGAACCAATAGCAGTAACCACTCATATCTACCTAAATAGGAAGTAGGGCATAGGGTATAAGTAATAAGTGAGGCAGTGGCCTCACAGATCAAGGAAAATAGAAGAGAACCATACTATGAGGATATGAAAGAATAGAAGGAGAGCTTAGGGTAAGCAGATATAAATAAAGCATGGCTACCATAAGGCTGAGGAGATCTATTTAAATCTCTGCCACAGATATAATCCTAATCTAGATCTGTTAGATTAGATGTCATTAGTATTAATCTAAGATCTTATCTGAGATCCAGTCACATCATGTAACTAACCTATGAGCAAAGATAACTCTGAATGACAAATCAAATCTAAGCCTAGGATTTGTCCTTATAAGGCAGGCAAGTCCCATGGTCATGTAAAAAAACTGTTAGTGTTTTGCTAAGCACATAACATCTACTACCTATGGTCACCAATAGCAGTTACTGCTCATATCTACTAAATAAGGAAAGGCATGAAGCAATGAGTAAGATATAAGGCAATGGTCTCATGGATCAGGGATATTAGAAGAGAACCACAATTATAAGAATATAAAAGAATGGAAAAGAAGCTTAGAAATGGCAGAGATAATTAAGGTATGGTAACCATAAGGCCAAGGAGATCTATCTAGATCTCTGCCACAGATCAGATTCTAATTATGATTCTTTAGATCCAATGTTATCAGTATTAATCTAAGATCTTATTTAAAATCTGCCATATCATGTGACTATCCCATGAGCAAGAAATACTCTGATATAATAAATCAAACCTAGCCTAGGGTTTATCTTGTTTAGGCAGGAAAGTCCCATGGTTATGTGAGAAGATTATTAGTATTTGCTGAGTGCATAACAGCTTTTTGTACTTAGTGCTTATTAGTAGGCTATATTAGCCCTTGATTTCCTTCATGCATCTTTAGCCCTTCTGCTATTACTCCATTTTACTCCAGTTGTACTTGTGCTTTCTCTGCACTAGTGATATCACAGCTGCTTCAACCCTTCATTTCATTTCCACTCTATTCTATTTTCAGCTTGTCTTATAATTAGTCATTTAGTACAACTTTGTTTTTATCTTGTCCTCTCCAGACTATTTTACTTCATCTTTGCACTCTCTCCTGCTCTTGATTCTTTTATGTTTCTATTTTATCTCTCATATCTTCTCACTATCTTTCAGTTTTAGACTGACATGCCTTGACACTGTTATTGCTAACATTTTCATTTGTCTTCAAGATACATTAACATCTGCCTTTACTTCTGAGACAACTCCAGTCTTATCTCTTCTTTTCACTTAAACCTATTCACTACTTTGGAACTATAAGTACTATAATTCCTATATGGTACTATAGTTCAAATATTGACAAAAATATCTCTTGTCTGAACTTTATCCTCACTTTGACTAAGCTTCTAAGCTTATCCTCTGATCCTTTGAATTACCCCAGAGTAACTTCAGATTTTAATGAAATTCTTAAGGAAATTCTAAGGGCTTGTTCTTATTATAACTAGACTTGATGCTCCTTGTCTTGCCTGTTCTTTATGTTGAGCTATGAGACTGCTCTCCTCTTTTTCTCTAATCCCTCCATAAATTGGAACACTGGATTATGCAAGGGTATATTACATAAGGTAAAGCCAAGTCCCATTTGATTCAATAAGAACTCCTTTCAACCTTTCTGAATTATCTCTGAACTTCCTCAGAAATCTCCAGAGTATGTCTTTCTCCATGAGATAAGCCACCTTTAGGTTATTTATACTCAGAATACATTGTCTAGGTTCTTAATCAGTGTGTCAATGAAATGGCTGCTGCCATCCTTGTTGCAAACCATGCAACGACCACTTTCAACTTCACGTGATCGTGGGAATCCCTTTCCTCTTCAGGCTAAACCCTAGCTTAGGACCAAGGCATATACTATATGAGTACTCATAAGGTTAGTGACATGAGGCTTATCTTAGATCTCCCCTGATCTCAGATCGGATCTGATCTCCGTGGATCTGACGGATCTACGATTGGATCTCATCTGTGGCAGAGATCCCCGTCCTCATTGTCACCACACCTCTTACCTTCCATTCCCCCACATCCCTTTATTACCGATCCATGCATTTCCCTTACGGCCTACACGAGGCTGCTCCCGTTATGCCATTAGCTAGCTTACTGTACAATCTTAGGGTAGGCACTCCTGTACTTGGTCCGTGCACTCCCTAGAGTAGTATATAAAGGCTGGCTACAGGTGGTAAAGTCCTCCAGACTTTATCACTTCATACCTCAGCAGTATTAGGCTTACAGTTAAGCTCTTCTCGAAGACCAGGCCCTTCAGAGGCAAGATCCAAGATTAGTCATGTGCTCGAGTCTCTTCCGTGTCCTCCTCGTCGTCATCACTCGTAGCTCCTCGGTTGCTCCACGTCAGAGCCTCCTCTAGGATTTCCTTCATTCAGTGTTCCTACTCTTCCGTCATCATCTAGGTGTAGTCTCTGGTCTTCAGAGTCGTAACACTTGATAAAGTCTAGCAGTTCTCTCCTTGACGAAGAACGTCAGCCAGAGAAGAAGGGTTTAGACTACAAGTCGTTCCACCAAGTCACTCCACTTGTTTAACGCTTACAAGACATCCATCCCAAGAAGCATCTCAGAGAAAATGGCTTTCCCCTATGTGACAAAGCCCAAGGAAAACCCCACCCCTTCCACTTCCACTTTCTCTATTAGCAACCAGATCAGAGAACATATTCTCAGAGGTGAACCAAAGAAGGTCGTTCCCCCTCCCACACCCATAGTCAAACAAGAAAGACCAGTCATCCCCTGCCCGCTTCCTGCTGTGCTCAACTTCAGGACATTAAACACAGCAAGCGTGTTTTATGGCAAAAAGGCGCTTGACGCAGCTTTGCACCTTGAGGGATTACCGGATTGGTCATCTGGTAAATGGATCCCCGCCCCGAGATTCAACCGCAAAGTCACACACTGCTGTGTGTGCAACAAGGACGGGCACCTGCCTTCACAGTGCAGCGCCTGTTACAATTGTGGCTCCATTGGCCACCGATCCGCCTCTTGTCCCACAGCAACGAAGTGTTATCGTTGCAATGCGACTGGGCACATTGGTGCTCAATGTCTGACGGTCCCCACTCACAAGGGTCGTACTGTCGCTGAAGCCTTACGAGCTAAGACCTCGGCGCAAGCCGAGAAAGCCAAGAAACAGGTCGTCGCTCCTACAAGCGATAAAGGAAAGGCTGCAGCTGTTCAGCCTAAAGAAGCGATCTCTCCTAAGGTCGAGTCGTCGATTGTTTCAGATCTGTTGGCTGCAGTAATGCGGCTCAACTCCCGAGTCTCTGAACTCGAGAAACGGCTCGCCAAGGTCGAAGGGAAACCTTCAAAGAGCATTCCCCCTCTCCCTTCCGCCCCTCCTAAACCAACTCCTCCTTCCGCCTCCACTTCTCAGTCTTCAAAGGCTAAGAGGTCTCGACAACGTGCTGCTAAGAAAGCGTCCAAGCAGCGCGAAGTTGTTTCTCTCGAAGCTCAGATAGCTGAGCCCTCAGTTCCTCTTTTCTCCGAGGACTTACGAGTTGCGGCAGTAGTCAAGCTGCCATTTCAGGAACCAGCATTGTCCTGGGATGCTTTCGAGAAAGATGCTAAGGACATCCCCCTTCCTCTGTCCGCAGCCCCATCAAGGTGTTCATCCCCATCCGTATCTTTTCCCACCCTTCTGCCCTTGATGATTGACGCCCTACGAGTTTCTTCCGACCCAGAGTTCCCTTCTGGTCTCACCCCTCCTACGAGTTCGACCGTCATTCGTTTGTTCGGTCGTCCTCCATCTCCGAACTCCCCTCCTGCTGTCCTACCAACTCTGTTTTGATCCCAAAACAGCAGGAACCTCCTTGTTCATAGCTCGCTTTTGTTCAAGATTTGGTCATTTTTTTTCTTCGCTCCTTCTTCAGTCATCCCTCCTTCATCTCTTGCTCAGCGTGTGCTAGTCGGGACGACGTCGCACCTAAAGCGGGGTAAAGGGTTGCAAGTAGACTGAGGAACTAGCAGAGATGAAGGCTACCAGATTGCGAGTGCAAGCTAGCAGCTAACGAGCAAGACGTTACAAGACGAAGCAGCTATGCAAGTCAAGTAATAGCAACCATTCTTTCAAAACCACTGTCTTTACGTTCTTTTTCATTTTTTCATCTTTTCTCTTCTCTTTTTACGAGTTTATTCCCCCTGCTAGGTCTTAAAGCGGGGTACTGCCTGATTCCTTTTTGGCGATCGAGTCTGCTCGCTCGGAGCTCTCGCCTTAAAGCGGGGTAGTGTTGCAAACCATGCAACAACCACTTTCAACTTCACGTGATCGTGGGAATCCCATTCCTATTCAGGCTAAACCCTAACTTAGGACTTGGCTATTTACTATATGAGTTCTCATAAGGTTAGTGACACGAGGCTTATCTTAGATCTCCCCTGATCTCAGATCAGATCTGATCTCCGTGGATCTGACAGATCTACGATTGGATCTCATCTGTGGCAGAGATCCCCATCCTCATTGTCACCACACCTCTTACCTTCCATTCCCCCACATCCCTTTATTACCGATCCATGCATTTCCCTTACGGCCTATACGAGGCTGCTCCCGTTATGCCATTAGCTAGCTTACTGTACAACCTTAGGGTAGGCACTCCTGTACTTGGTCCATGCACTCCCTAGAGTAGTATATAAAGGCTGGCTACAGGTGGTAAAGTCCTCCAGACTTTATCACTTCGTACCTCAGCAGTATTAGGCTTACAGTTAAGCTCTTCTCGAAGACCAGGCCCTTTAGAGGCAAGATCCAAGATTAGTCATGTGCTCGAGTCTCTTCCGTGTCCTCCTCGTCGTCATCACTCATAGCTCCTCGGTTGCTCCATGTCAGAGCCTCCTCTAGGATTTCCTTCATTCAGTGTTCCTACTCTTCCGTCATCGTCTAGGTGTAGTCTCTGGTCTTCAGAGTCGTAACAAACCCTATGCCCTATGTTACATGACCCATCAAATTCCCTGATAAGATAGTGATTAGATAACCACATAGCAAAAATAAAATAAGATCAAAAAGAAAAAAGAACATTATAACACTATCCCCTTTTTAGCTCTCAGATTTCAGATGAAAGAACTGCAGTGGAACTTCAGAAGTAAAATTTTAATATGGATGAAAAGTGTGAGCAAAATCAATAGAAGCAATGGAGAGAAGGTGGTGAGGGGCTAAGGGCTGAAGCTTGTGAAAGTCATGCACCAATTCAGGCACATTAGCAACATTGTTCTTAGTTTGCCAGATACAATCTTTTGCTCAATATCCTTTTCAGTGAACCAGATACTCCAATTTCCCTTTGTGCAAATGAGAAGCAATAATCTCCTCAACTTCATACTCTGAATGACCTTTCTTGGTAATTACAACAGAATCAGAAGTAATGACTTCCTGATTAGAAAGGGGTAAATGTGCCTTTTTAACCCTGCTATTGTTGACTGTAGAATGAATTTTTATCTCTGTGGGAAGCTAAGCTTAACAGCATTTAGGAGAACATCAAGGACTTTGAATGGTCTCATCCATCATTGCATCAAATTTTTCACCAGGTAAGGCAAGAAGAGGTTCTGAGTAGATAATATCACCATATTACCAACTTGGTAGACAGTGTACTCTGGCTTTGTGTTATGCACCATTATGGAAGACCAAGCCTGTTCAAAGGAACAATAAATCTCAGAGTAAGACTTGGAAAGTTGAGCAGCAAATGGAGAGAATGGAAAAGGTCCCTCAAAACCCAGATATGGGGAGAAATGTTTAGTAATGGCAAAGAGAGAGATTTTTATGACCAAGGAATATAAATTGTTATGATAAAATTCAGCCATCTTAACCTGATTTACCCAATCCATTTGCTTTTTAGAGACAAAAGTATGCAGATATTTCTCCAATTCCTGATTGATGTGTTCAGTCTGTCCATTAGTTTGAGGGTAATAGATGGTGGAAGTCTTTGGGGAAATATAAAGAGCAGAGTAAAGCTGTCTGGTGAATTCCAAAGTAAACTGCAGTCCTTGATCTGAAATCAAGGAACTAGGGAGACTGTGTCTTAATTAGACATGATTGCAAAAGAGTTCAGCTAAACCTAATAAAGAAAGGGAAAAATGACATGGAATAAAAATGACTTCTTTTGAAAAATAATACACCACCAGTAAAATGCTGTCTTTTCCTTGTACCAGAGGTAATCCTATGATCAGATCTACTGATAAATCCTTCCATGGTTCCATGGCAGCTGCAAGTGAAATGATGGGAGTAGCTGCTTCAGTGCCTTTGGCCATGGCACATGTTGGACAATGCTAAATAAAAGTAGCATTGTCTTCTTTTAAAGAAGGCCAGTAATAATAATGTGTAAGAAGTTGAAAAGTGCAGGTTTGACCTGAATGTCCCCCCAAAGGTGAAAAATGAACTAAATGTAAAAGTTTAGATTATAAAGGAAATGGTACAAATACCTGATTATGCGAGATTTTAAATACATGATGATCCTCATCATAATACCAGGTGGGAGGAAGTGAAAGACCAAAAGAAGAAGAGACAACTTAGGAGAAAAAGGAGGAAAAAGTGTTAATAGCATAAACAAATAAATGAGAAAGTAAAAGGGTGACATCCTTGTTGAGATCAGTGGGGGGAGCATGATCTGGTCAGTGGAATAAAACATCAGCATGACTGTTAGATGATCTGGGTTTGTAAATGAAAATATAATTAAATTCAGAAAGAAAGCCTGCCAGCAAGCTTGATGGGGAAAGAGATCCTATAATTACCTCCAGTATTCCAGATTTTTGTGATCAGTCCACATCTCAAACATAGAGCATTCTATGACATAATGGCACCATGCCTTAAGAGCTTGAATAACAGTGAGCAATTCTTTGTCATATATAGAATAGCTCATCTCTTCAGGGAGGAAAGCCTTTGACATATAGGCTGCAGGATGCCAGGAGCCATTTGTGAGCTGGAATGAAAGGACAGCCCCCATTGCAGACTGAAAGGCATCAGTTTTAATGTGAAGGGGTCAAAAAGAGTCAGAATAAACTACAAGGGGATTGGAGGATAAAGGATCTTTAAGGATTTGGAATGCCATAGCATATTAATCCATCCATTGAAAAGGAACACTTTTGCAGGTGAGTACATGAAGGGGATGGGCAATTTATGTGAAATTGGGAACAAAATGCCTATAATAATTGGCTAAGCCTAAAAAGGATTGAATCTGCTTAACTGTGTGAGAAGTAGGCCAATCTGTGATTGCCTTGGTCTTGTTAAGTTGCATGCATACCCTCTTTTTAGATACTACCATGCAAAGATAGTCCACTTCAGTTTGGGCAAAATGGCATTTAAAAGGCTTCAAGAAAAGATCATGGTTTTGAAGTCTACTGAGAACTTCTTGGACTACATGGAAATAATCAACAGATAACTTATTCTTTGTGAAAATGATGATTTTATCAATATAAATGAGTACCTTGGCCCATATGTTGGTGAAGATATTATTGACCATTGCCTGAAAAGTACCAGGTGAGTTGCATATGCTAAAGTACATTATCAACAGCTCATATGCACCCAGCAGAGTGGTGAAAGCTCCTTTCCATTTGTCCCCTCCTTGATACAGATGTTATTGTATTCCCAGCATAGATCTAGGGTGATGAAGAGATCCATGCCTTGTAGGTAATCAATAAGAGTAGAGGTAAGAGGTAATGGGTAACTGTTTTTGACCATTGCCTTATCCAGATATCTATAGTCAATCACCATCCATTTTCCACCATTCTTCTTACTGATAAAAAACACTGGTGATGTTTGGAGGGTCAAATATACCCTTTTGCTGTTTTCTTAGTAATAAATTATTGAACTTCTTTTAGTTCTTCATCTGCTAGAGAAATGATTCTTTCTTTCTTTGATATGAAGTCATCCTTGAGTTCAACTGCATGGTCCCAGAGCTTTTGAGTCAGCATTCTCTCTGATTGTTTCTGTAAGAAGACAGTTAAGTAATTCCATACTTTTCTTGGCAATTCTTTCCATAGTTCATCATCTTCTGCCATGCTGATGTGCTTTACCTGACAGGATTGTTGACATAATGGAAATTTGATGGTTTTCTGAATCCAACTGATATTTGGGTTGTAACACTGGAACCAATCATACCCTATTAGTAAATCTAATGATTCCAGATAAGAGACCATTGCATTAATACATTCTTGATGCCATGTTCCTTTCTTGTCCTTGATGGCAATATAGAGCACTACATAGTTAGTAATATATCCAATAGTGCCTTGCATTTCATCTGCATTGTATACAGTTAGAAACTGATTCATTGGCTTTTTATATAGCCCATATTTCTAAATGTATTTCTGATCTATAAATGTTAGTGAAGCTTCTGAGTCCAAGATTACATTGGTTAATCTGCATGCTTGTGCATGCAGACCTTCTATTTCCCATACTTCCCCTATTATTTTTACCCCTACACATAACTCATCTTGTTCCATTCTCTTGAATCCTGAATCTAGGCTTTGTCTTTCCCTATCAAAGTTTGAATATAGATGTCCATTAGTACTTTGAACAGAAGGAATTAAGCACCCTTCAGCTGGGGCCATGCTCTCTCAAAATGCCTTCCCAGCATGGAAACAAGTTATATTTGCCCATAGGCAATTTGGCACAAACTTTGAAAAAGGAAAAATAGTAACTGAAAGTACACTACCTAGTTTGGTGCACTCCCTTGACCTTTTTCCTGCTTTATCTCCTGCTCAAATACATCCTTGAAGTAGGCTCTTGCCTCTTCCATTGTTTCCCATGCAGCCAGGATTTTCTGAGAATGGGCAGCATCTGCCATATTATATACTGGTCCTATCATCTCCAGTTTGGTAATACACCAACCATTTTCATCTGGCAGTGAAAATTCTCCAAACCTTATCAGTTTGATCTATTGTTTCCACTGTTATGTAGGCTGCAGTGGCCTAGAAGGAAAGCAGGGGGGCATTATAGTTCTAGCAGGGTTCCTGGGGGCCCTGTAGTCTCTTGTAATGTGGCCTGGTCTTTTACAATTGAAGCATGCAATTGGGGGCCACTAAGGTCTAATATCCTGCCAGTTAATCTCCATTGGAGCACCCCAGCCAGATTAAGTACCAACCACTATAAATCTTTGAGGAGGAAGATAAGGAGGATAAAGCTCCTTAAGACTTTGATGTGTCAGCTCCACTATTCTGAAATGACCTTTAATTTTTTGCTGGAGATCCAGCCAGGATGGCCATGCCATGTCTTCCAATATCCTTCCCATATTCTGCCCATTGACCCAGATATGTTTATCTTCTAGATTATCATATTTTATGAGAGTAAGAGTTGTGAAATCATTAGCAGCTCCCTTCATTCTTGATAAGACTGCAATCATTCTCAGGTGATTGTTTTTCCAGTCTTGTTCTCTAACCCATACTCTCAAGGAAATCCACCATCTCTTCTACTTCTTTTAATCTTCATTCCAAATTCCAGAATCTGCCACTTTCCAAGTAATATCATTTTGTGATCTGAGCAAGAGCTCAGCCATCTGTTCCACCAATGCATTCATATTAGTGTTTTCCCCAGCCATACCTAGATCACAGGTTTGCTTTCTTTAGGGTGGTTGCTGGGTATAAAGTATGTAGTTGAATAGAAGCAAACTTTCTGTTGCATCCTAGTTTTGCCTTTCTGTTATCTTTTATTGCTGTGATTCTTTTTTTTAGCAGATATGCCACCAACTTATCACAGTGCCTGGCTACTTCAAACTTCCTCTTCAGCATTTTTCTCTCCACCTCATTTTTCCAGTAACAACAATGCTTTTGGTTGATCTTCTATATAAGCTTATCTATCTTCTTTTAAATGCAAGTGTCAAGATACATTTCCTTTGCAAGTTGGTCTTCTCTTCTAGCCCTAAAATGGCTATATTTCATCAAAACCCTCTCTCTTCTTGCTGCAATGGATAACTCCTTCTGAAAAACAAAAAGGCAAATAATGGTTCTGAATAGGTGGAAAAGGGATGTAAGGAAGCTTTGAGCAAGTGTTATTCACCACAATATTGCAGTGCCAAATGCTCAAGAAGAAAGAAAAGAGTCTTCAAGTTAACATAAGTAGATTTACAAGTGCTCAAAGCTAAGGGCTTTGAAACACTAAAGGTATAGTTTATATACAGGAGCCAGCTGTGCATGGACCAAGTCCCTGATGGGAGTATTCCCATACATGTGGCATGGGGATTAAAAAGAATAGAAGTTCTCCTAGGAACCATCAAGGGTCCAGCTTCTAAAATGGAAGAGAAGTAGCAGAAATGAAAAGAAGCATATAGGGTTCAGGCATGAGGCTAACCCTATGCCCTAGGTCATATGACCCATCACATGCCCTGATAAGATAGTGATTAGATAATCATGTGGCAAAGATAAGATAAGATCAAAAAGAAAAAAGAATGTCATAACATAAGATTTTCTTGGCCTTATGGTAGCCATGCCTTATTTATTACTGCTATTCCTGCATCTTTCTTTCCATTCTTCCACATCCTCATGGTGTGTTTCTCTTTTAAATCCCTTCATTCATAATGTTACACATCTTGCACAACTACCACTTTCATCTCACATAATCATGGGAGACATACTTCTCTTCAGATAACTCTAGTCTGGAGCTTGACTTATTACAAGTATCTTTATGATTGGTAGTCACATAATATGGAATCTGGGATTTTCCCATGGATCTTCCAATCTAGATCTTAATACATCTCCAAGAATCTAATGTATCTCAGGATCTACATTTACAATCTTATTATATCTATGACAGATATCCCTATTCTTATGTAAGATCCTGATCCTTCATTACAAGTCTTCTCTTCTCTTCCATTCCAAACCTTTAATATGCAAGGCCACTGCCTCACTACTTCATATCCACTCCATGCTTGTCCCTCTCTTATTTAAAGGTGCACTTTTACTGCTAGTGGTGTCTATAGTTAGCAGTAGTCTAGGGTAGGCTTAGTGTAATTGGTCTATGCACCACCCTGGGCCATATATAAGGGGCAGATATGTGATAATCAAGTCTTTTCAGACCTAATTACTTTGTACTTTGCAGTTTGCACTTCTTTGAATCTCTAGTTCTTTCAGAGCTAAGTTTACAGTTGCTCAAGCCCTAAGTGTTATGGCTCAAGCCTAACACGACGGTCTCACGTGACCGTGGGAACTGTAGAGCACGAGATGCGCTGGTCATGTGATCAGTAGCATGTGATCGTGTGAACGAGTTGCCTGATAAGGCAAACCCTAGGCTAAGGCTAAGTCCTTTATTTCAGAGTATTCCCTTGCACAAAGGTATTGGTCACATGATGTGGCAGATCTCAGATGAGATCCAGATCTTCTGATGACATCTGATCTTATGGTCTAGATTAGGATCTGATCTGTGGCAGAGATCCAGATTGGATCTCCTTGGCCTCCAGGCAGCCTTGCTGCATTTATTGATCTATTCCTGTGCTAACTTCCATTCTCCCACATCCTCATGGTGTGGCTTCTCTTCCATTCCTATCCCTTGATCCATGAGGCCACTGCCTCACTCCTCATTGCCGCCCCATGTTCTCCCTCATATATCTATTTAGAGGCAGGAGCTACTTTAGCTATTGGTGACCACAGATAGCACTAATTAGGGTAGACCCTTAGTCTTGACAATATATAAGGCAGGGGGTGCAAGCTGAGGT
>JBBPJW010001284.1:0-13106 GCA_038088935.1 Pulveroboletus aff. viridisquamosus
TTGGTTTGTTATGAAGTAAGGGCAGTGGTTGTGTGCAAATTTAGTATGGGAGATATTTTCTGCCTACTTGGATGGGTTAGCTCCACAAAAGATACAGAGGTAAGTCTTGATTTTCTGGTTTACCCATTCAGTCTCTCTATTAGACTGAGGATGGTATGCAGTGGACAAAGTGAGATCATAGTTGAGGAGCTTTCCCAACTCTTTGGCAAAGGCAGAGGCAAATTGTGGGTTTTAGTCAGAGATAATCTTGTTATACAAATCAAAGCATTTGTAGACTTTCTCAAAGAAAAGCATGGCTATTCCTTTGGTGGTGGTGATTTTCTTAGTGGAAATAAGAACTACTCCCTTAGTAAGCCCATGGTTGACCATGATCAACAGGGAATTGAAGTCACCAGATTGGAGAAAATCAGTGATTAGATTACAAGGGATCTGCTGGAAAGAGTGAAGAGCCCTCAAGGGAATGGGGTGAAGGGCAGGCACAGAGGGATAAGTATTGACCTTGTGCTGTTGGCAGACAGCACAACTGTCAACATACTTGCAGATGTAGGCAGCAAGACTGGACCACCAGAATTCTTGTTGAATAAGCATGCAGGTCTTTAGATAGTCAGGGTAACTGGTGGTTTTATAATCATAACAGTGGCAAAGAATAGATTGATGAAGGGGTTTGTCTGGGGAAATGTACACATGGTCACAGTATATGAGCAGAATATCATGGAGTTTTCAGTCACAAAAGCAGGATTGGAGGCTGTTACATGGACTGGCAAAAGTCCAATGGATGCCAAATCAAACAATACTGCATTAAACATGTCTGTTTTAGATATAGCAGCAATGGGCATAGCACTTAAGATTGCCCTCATGCAAAGAAGAAATCAGCTACTAACCCCATACAAAGTTGAAGTTTGGACTAATGCATTTCACACATATCACCTCAACATCCATTATCCCCATCTAATTACTGGCCTCCAGTATGGCTTCTTAGCCCATATACCTAAAATAACCAGTATATTTACTTCTCTAAACCTCCAAACCACCTTTTAACATAATAATGTTTTCTGCACCCTTTAAAATGGGACTTTACCTGTTGAACTCATGACTTGGACACCTGGTGGATGCTTCTGGAACTGAGCTGCTGAAAGGGCTTTTAAGCTAGTGGCCCCAAACTAGCAGAAGAGAAAGAATGAGACCACTACTCTTGTTATGATTCTCCATATCCTTTTTCTTTTCCCTTGCCCTAGTTTCTTCTTCATGCATCTCAGATGCTTTCTTGTTCTTATTCTGGAACCTTCCACTTTTTTCCATTCCAGAACATTCTCTGACTCAGTAGCCATTACTCATGATCTACTCTTTTTGCACATGTTATCAAGTATTATACTCAGACTACTTTTCCCATGTCCCATTCATTTCCACACAGATTACTTATTTAGCATTTGTCATCCCTATGACTTATCCAACTGAGTCTGAACCTTATTAACTGTACTATAAAGTAGTGTACTTTACCTCTCTTCTCCTTATGCTACTTCTTACCTTGGTACCTGTGTATCTCTATCTTGCTATCTTGACTCCTTAGTGTGTCCTGGTAATTCATCTCTCTTAGTTCATGCATTAGTACACAAGAGGAAACACCCTTGAACTCCATCAATGCCCACTGTTGATTATACTTTACAAGCCAGCATCCTTGCTATTACTTAACCCTTTATCTGAGCACCTCTGATATCATTCCTGTGTTACATCTTATCTTGACCATGAGCTGACCTTTCATCAAGCTCTCCTCCTAGTAGTTCCCTCTTCTTGAGGTCTACACTTGACCCTATCTGGGCCTAGCATAATAACTCTTGTATAAACCAGATACCAGCAGATGCTATATAAGAAACCTTTAAGGGAGATTCCAGCTATCTGTAATCAAGGGATTAGAATGGAAGAGAACTCCATACCATAAGAATGTGGGAAAATGGAAAGAAAGTGCATAGAATCAGAGATATGAAATAGGCCTGGCAATCATAAGGCCAAGGAGATCCATCTGGATCTCTGCACAGATCAGATCCTCTATCTAGATCATAAGATCAGATGTTATTAGAGACTGTACCTGGATCTCATCTGAGATCTGTCATATCATGTGACTTATACCTGTGCAGAGAAATACTTTAGAGAATAGAACTTAGCTTTAGCCTAGGATTATCCTTGATAAGGCTACTTGTTCACACAATTATGTGCTTCTCATTACATGATTATGCAATCATTCACATCACATGCTCAACAGCTCTCTCAGTCATGTGCTAGAGACTGTTGTGTATACTAGATGCATAATACCCTGTTATGTGCTCAGTAAAACACTAATGATCTTGTTATATGATTATGAGACTTCTATGCCAAAACAAGGATAACTCTAGGTTTGGATTTGATTCTTTCAGAGAATTCCCCATATATAAATATTGGTCATATGATATGGCAGATCTCAGATAAGATCTAGATTAATTGCAATAATATCTGATCTAATGGATCTAGATTAGAATTAATCTGTGGAAGATCTAGATAATAATCTCCATGGCCTTATGGCTGCCTGGCCACATTCATATCCACCTTTATAAGCACACTTTCATTTCATTCTCCCATATTTTCATGGATATAGTACTTTTTTCTATTCTTTAATCCACAAGGCAGTTGCCTTACTTATTACCCTCTGCTCTATGCTTCCCTATTTATCAGCAAGAGTACTTACTGCCATTGGTGGCCATAGATAAGTAGTTAGTTATCCTGTATATGAGGCTGTGCTCTTTGACAGTATATATAGGGTGGTAAGGACTTGGGGTTTCCCCAGTCTAAACCTCTTGTAACATTAACTTGTCTACTTGTGGGTTTCTACTTATTCTCTCCTTTGCCTAGTTAGAAGCTCTAGTCTCAAAAGCTCATACTTGTCATTGTCATGGGCCTTCACCACTTACCAGTTGGTTTGAGTATGGGTGTACTCTTGGGGTACATAACATACTCTTATACTCAATAAAATAGCCAAAGACAGGTATTTGGGGTCTTTTACCCAGCAAGACATCCAAGATTCCCTTAGCTACTGTTAATCTTCCACTATCTACCTCATATTCAAAGCTGGCAACCCAAATTGCTTCTGAATGGTCCAAAATCTTTCCTACCCCTATCATAATCTTTTTTTACCCCCCATTAATTCAAATATAGACTCTGACAATTACCCTTCCTTTTATGGTACTTTCCATATAGTTTCAATCATAATGTCCACTATATTACCCAGTTTCCAAGGGACTATCTGCAATATAGCAGAAGCATACCACACTATTCCCTTAAATTCATTTCAATGGCATGCCTTTGTTGTTAGGCTATTGGATGAACTCTTTACAGCTGACACAGCCCTGTGCTTCAGATTTGCAGCATCTGCAGTCTATATGGCACAATTGCAGGAGCAGGTGTCAATATAATACAAGCCCAAGAAATCAGACCCATTTTGTGTTACAGCTCTAGCCTAAACACGGCAGTCTCACATGACTGTGGGAACTGTAGAGCATGTGATGCAACTGGTCATGTGCCAGAAGCACGTGATCATGCAAACAAGTTGCCTTATCAAGGAAACCCTAGGCTAAGGCTAAGTCCTATATTCAGAGTATTCCCTGGCATAAGGTAATGGTCACATGATGTGGCAGATCTCAGATGAGATCTAGATCCTTCCGATGATATCTGATCTCTTGATCTAGATTAGGATCTGATCTGTGGCAGAGATCCAGATTGGATCTCCTCGGCCTCTAGGCAACCATGCTGCATTCATTGATCTATTCCTGTGCCCTTCCATTCTCCCACATCCTCATGGTGTGGCTTCTCTTCCATTCCCTTCCCTAGATCCATGAGGCCACTGCCTCACTTCTCATTGCCGCCCCATGTTCTCCCTCTCATATATCTATTTAGAGGTAGGAGCTACTTTAGCTATTGGTGTCCACAGATAGCATACTTTAGGGTAGACCTCCTGTACTTGGTCTGTGCACAGACTTCCACAATATATAAGGCAGGGGGTGCAAGCTGGGTATTCCCCAGTCTTGCTCTCTTGACCTCTCAGCTAAAGTCACAGTTTGATCTCTAGTCCATTCCCAAGTAGGGAATCCACTTGAGCTCTCATCCACTGTGATTGAGATATTACAAGGAGTCAGGGTCTCAACCCAAGGTTGCCTAGTTCATAGCCACTAGCACAAAAGCTATACAAGATCAAGGTTCTAGGAGTATCCACCAAGGAAGTTTGAGTATCGAGTCAAAGCAGGTAGTCTCCTGCTTCATTTTGTATTGGGTAGATAACCATCTATTCATTCAAATTTCCCAGCATGCACTTACTAATTACAATATCTTCTGCAGATTAGTTACATTAGCCATAGCATCAACCAACAACTCTCAAATACAAGAAGGTCATTTCTGGTTCACAGGCCTGCTATTATCTGATGGTTTCCCAGTAAAATATGATAATGATTACCAGAACTCCCTGTGCCTATTCATTACCTCTGAGGTCCCCAAGTGTGACAGCCTATTCTCATATTCCATCACAAACATTGACAAAATCTCCATATATCTGGGCATTTCATGGAAACTAAAAAAAAAACACATTATTTTCAAACTGCTTTACCTTTATTGGCTTTACATGGGATTTTAACATACAAACAGTAGAATTAACTCCAATCAAATAGAAAAAATACCTTGAAGCTCTAACTTTATGATTAGTCTCCTGAACACACATACTTAAAGAGGTGTAAAAATTGCATGGCAAACTCCTTTATACCACCCTATTTATTCCAAAAGAACAGTTATATCTTACAAACCTCAAAACCATGTAAGTAATATTTGGGGATGAATCATTTAAACCCCAAACCCCCCTGCATGATACTTAAGATGACATAGCATGGTGGCAGACCCAGCTGGTGGCACCAACTCATCCATTCCCTATTCCAACCTTTATCTATGTCCCTACTTTACATGCTTTTTCAAATGCCAGCTTTAATGGCATCAGAATCTCCATCAATAGTTATGGTGGGCCTGGTACCTCAATTCCACTTGACACACTAATGGCAGAGATATTGACTGGGCTAAGGCATTGTGCCTTGAGCTCCTCACCCTTTTCATCTTTTAAGAGAGGCTCACAGACACTTTCTTTGCCATGTTTTGTAACAACCAAGGGGTTGTTAAAGAATAGAAATGTGGACATAGTTGTAACCATGCCACAAATAAGGTTTTCAAATTCATCCACACCATTCTCACAGCTACCAACTGTTTACTCCAGGTTAACTATGTCCACAGTGGAGACAACCTATCAGACAGATTATTATAGGAGATATATTCCATCCTTCACCTTCAATTACTGCCTATCCCTTTATATTTGATGCTGGAATGGCAATTCATTCAACTACCCTCCAAACCACCAATAGGGAAAACTCAGCCCATTATTGCTTATTTCATTATCCAAACTAACTCTCAGCCCTTTCTTATCACCTCACATAGCACATCAAATGCCCTAATCCTCATTGTTACCACAGATGTTATGGATCTAGACCAATAGCAAGAGGAAACTGTTATGGTGCAAGCCTAACACAATGGTCTCACATGACCGTGAGAGCTGTGGAGCATGTGATGTGCTGGTCACATGATCAGTTGCACGTGATCATGCAAACGAGTTACCTTACAAGGCAAGCCCTAGGCTAGGGTTACTAGTCCACTTACGAGTATTCCTTGGGCATTGAGTATAGGTCATGTGATATGGCTGGATCCCCGATGGATCTTAGATCAGTCCCCGATGATATCTCTATGGAGATTAGGATCTGTATCTGTGGCAGAGATCTAGATAGATCTCCTCAGCCTCTAGGCAGCCATGCCTACTTTATAGATCTGGATCAGGCCTTCCCTTCCATTCTCCCACATCCTCATGGTGTGGCTTCTCTTCTTCCATTCCTGATCTGCGAGGCCACTGCCTTACTCCTCATATCCAATCCATGCATTCTCCTCTCCTATTTAATATACTTAGTCATTAAGCACCTTACGCTATTGGTGTCCACAGATAGCATACATTAGGGTAGGTCTCCTGTAGCTGGTCCATGCACACTTGCCAGCAATATATAAGCAGGAGATGTTAAGGCTGGGTTCTCCAGTCTTGATCTCTTGTGACTTCAGCTAAGGTCCTAGCTCGATCTAAGAGCCAACCCCTAGTGGGGTTTCCCCTCAGCTCTCATCCACTACTTGGCAAGGTTTATACACAAGGCCTCACTACAGACTCATCCTTTCCCTATTGCCTAGTTAGGGGCCACTAGTCAAAAGCCTTATAGAGATCGGAAAGTCCAGAAACCATTGGCATTCTCCAAGGTGTTAGAGAAGATTTGAGAGGGTGGGAAGTTTCCCACAACAGAAACCACCTTGGGGGATGCCCAATACTGGGGAGACAAAAGAATGGCAGCCTAGAAGAGGCACTAGGAAACAAGGTAAACAAGTAAACAAGTGCTCTAGACTGGGAAACCAATCTATGCCCTTGCCCCTTTATATATTGCTACAGAATGTGCATGGACCAGGCCATAAGAAATACATCAGGTAGCTGGTATACAAAAAACAATGTTACAGTGGCTCAAAAAAACTATTCCAATATTTGCATGTTTTTGTTGTATTTCAGACCACTGTATCCACTCCATAACATCTTCAATGCAACTTCAGTTGGAGATTACCCTTAAGCTACATGCTGGCTATTTTCCTGTTTTTTTTTTTTTCTTCTCTGTCCATCTAATAATACTTACAATTCCTCATATATACTTCTGTGCCCTTCCAACACAACTTCATAGTTCATCTGGCCTTGTTTCCTGTGTCTTGCCCTTCTTGCCTATCTTCATTTGTTTCCAGGTTGCACTAACACCTACTTTTGCTTCTACAACAACTTCTGTTTCATCTTCTTCACCTTGTTTGATAATCTGCTTCTTTATGGTATAAGTACTGTAGCTTTGTATCTTATACCTCAGTTTGAATATCAACATAACTTGGTTCTCTCTCCCTTTGTCTCTAACTCCTCTCCTGACCTTGTAAGTAGGCCATATACCCTCACCCTTTGAATTCAAGTCTCTACAACTTACTTCAATTTTTCAACCCCCTCTGAAATTCAGGGCACTAGGACTAGTGCAAAGGCATACCATATAAGGTGAATCCAAGCCCCATTTGACCATTACTCCAGAGAGTTCCAGAGTAAATCTGAAGTGCACCCTTATTTAACAGTTTTGCACTAAATGCAATGACTACTAATAACTACTAATTACCATGCTAGACTATAAGTATATAAAATGCAGTACTTGCTCTTTGTATTTTATTAATCCAATGATCAAAGCATTTGGTTATGTTTTGGTAACATGGCAACCATATTAAAATAACAACTTATTGGTACAGTTTTTTCACTTTAAATTCCCATAACATATATTGAACTCTGAAGTACTATAAGATAATTATATATCTTTGGTAAGTAATATATTATGTCACTCTTATGTCACTAATTAGCCTGCAGCATATATAAACCCTACCATCACAAATAAATTCCCTTATTTCCATTATAAAGCATTTTTTTGCTGCTCAAAGAGATAATATTATCTCTTTTGCCTCTCTTGATCTTTCCAGGAAGAAAATTGCATCTCAAACTGGTCTAGGGAAGTCTACTGTGGCTAGGGTCCTTCAGGAAATTCAATCAGAAAAGAAAAATTACCATGGTGATTATTCTTTAAAACTTTCTTCTATTAACAAGTATGCTATTGTTTAACAAATTCTTACTAAAAAGGCCAGTAATGCAGTTCAGGCCACTTATTTCATCAATTCTATTGTCAGCACTGCTTTCTGCCCATAAACAGTCAGAAATTCCCTCAAGAAAGCTTCTCTAAAAGCTATGGTGAAGAAAAAAAAACCTTTTTTTCTGCTATTAATAGAAAAAGCAGGTTGGCCTTTGCTCTAAAGTACCAGCATTGGACTATGAAGAACTAAAAGAGGGTAATTTGGTCAGATGAGACTAAAATCAATAGGACTGGATCAAATGGACAAGAATATGTGTGAAAAAATAAAAAAGAGAAAATAAGCTCTAGAAAGATCAAAGATATAGTCAAGTTTGAAGGAGGATCACTTATGGTATAAAGCTGTATTGAATGGAATGGTGTGGGAGTTTTAAGTGAGGTTGAGGGAAGGATGGATGCTGAACAATATGTGGCAATTTTGAAGGAATGATTGTTGCAGAGCATGGAGAATTCTGAAATTTCAGATAAAATTATCTTTCAGCAAAATAATAATCCCAAACATACCTCTAGAAGAGCTCAAATTTGGTTTAAGAAGCAAGATATCAAGCTTTTGAATTAACCTGCTCAATCTCCAGGTCTTAATTAAATTGAACACACTTGAAGTCATTTGAAAAAATACACTTCAGGTTATAAAAGGAAATCTATAGGAGTTTATCAATTATAGAATAGAGTGGTGATAGAGTGGGAAAGGATTTCTGTAAAGAAGTGTCAAAAATGAATAGAGAGCATGTCTAAAAGGATTCAAGCAGTTATCAAGGCCAAGGAAGGTCATACCAGGTACTAAATACCATTGAAATGGCAGTCTTGCCATTCTGACCTAAATGTCGAACTGGTCCCAGTGATCACCTGTCCTTAAGAGCTTGGGTTTTTAGCTAGACCCCAAGTGAACTAGGCAAAAGGAAATATGAAGAAGAATCAAGTGACTTGTATAAAGCGAAGAGCTTAAGTGCACAAGACTGGGGAGTCCCAGCTTGTGCCAGCCCTTTATATATGCTACACAGATGCACATGGACCACATATACTGGCCCGGCCCTAAGTATGCTACAGTAATCCAGCCAATGGCAGAAAAGAAGTGAGTACCTTAGCAGTTCCTTGCGGATACTGCCAGGTAATGATGTCATGGTCTGGACCATGATAAAGTGAAGGTGTGAAGATGTGAAAAGGTGAAAAGGTGAAGAGATGAAAGGGTGAAGAGTAAAAGAGGTCCCACGGTCATGTGATGAAGAAAATGAAAAAGATTATAACAACCATATTCTATTTAAAGTCAAAAAACTGTTCCAATAAGTTGTTATTTTGATATGGTTGCCATGTTACCAAAACATAATTAAATGCTTTGATCATTGGATTAATAAAATACCAAGAGCAAGTACTGCATTTTATATACTTATAGTCTAGCATGGTAATTAGTAGTTATTAATAGCCATTAAATTTAGTGCAAAACATGCAAATATTGAAACAGTTTTTTAAGTCACTATATATATTATGATGCATTTTTCTTTTTTGATCACATGTCCTTATCTTATCTTTACACATAGTTATCTAATCTTTTATCTTATCAGGATGCATGACAAGTCATCTGACTCAAGACATAGAGTTAGTCTCATATCTTAGTCCCTGTAGAGTCAGTTTTATCTCCTTTTCTTTTTTTCTTTTTTTTCATTCCAAAGAAGTGTGACCCTTGATTTTCCCATAACTGCTTCTCTTTTTTATGATCCCTGTGCCTCATTCATAAGATCATTTCCATCAGAGTCTTGGTTTTTTTCCAATACTATAATATATAAATACTATATATTTAATATCTCAAAGGCTCCAGCTTTGAGCACTTGTATCACTAGTGTTAACTTAAGTGTTATGTGCTTAGCAAACACTGATGGTCTTCTCATATGACCATGGGACTTGCCTGCCTTATAAGATTAAACCCTAGGCTTAGGTTTGATTCTTTATATTAGAGTATCTCTTGCTCATGGATTGATTATATAATGTGGCAGATCTCAGATGAGATCTTAGATTGATACTAATGACATCTGATTGCAAGAATCTAGATAAGGATCTGATCTGTGGCAGAGATCTAGATAGATCTCCTTGGACTTATAGTTGCCATGTCTAATTTATATTTGTTGACCCTGAGTACTTCCATTCTCCCACATCCTTATGATGTGGCTTCTCTTCTAATTTTCTTGATCTGCAAGGCCATTGCCTCACTCCTGACTCATATGCCCTATGCCCTACTTCCTATTTAAGAAGGTACAAGAGATTACTGCTATTGGTTACATAAATAGTAGATTACTCATCCTGTGTATAAGGCTATGCCTTCTGGCAATATATATACAGGATGGGCAAGATCAGAAGTCTCTCCAGTCTTGATCACTTGTATCTTACTCCCCTTTACTTGGGCACTTTGGTGTTAACCTGAGTTTCTCCTTCTTCCTCTTTCCTTGAAGCCTGAGCACTGCAGTATGGTATTAACTCAGATTATTCCTCTTTAAGACTCACAAGCCTAGTTTGGGGCCACTAGCTTAAAAGCCCTCTTGTTGTCATTGTTTGCCTGTCACTCACCAGTTGTTGCTAGTATTTGGATTGCACTCAGAGTGGTGCATAACATTAAGCTCCCTTTGTTTTCATATTCTTTTTCTTTTCTGAGTTAGTGGCATGTTGATCTTAGTATACATAATAGTATGGGCTGGAATGGTGTGAAACAACTTTTTAAGGTTGAGAGAAGAATGGATGCTGACAAATATGTGGCCATTTTAAAGGACCACTTGCTGTCCAGCATGTGTTATGTCTGGCCCAGGTAGGGACAGGCATAGCCCTTTGGCAAAGCATACAAAGGTTTGTGAAGAATAAAGATAAAATATGATAATCTGCTCTTGCTAGATTATGGACAAAGGTAAGCCTGGATACTAAAGCAGGCAGAGAGCAGGCTAGTTACTGCAGGTACTATTGAGGAACCCTAAGTATGCAGGTACAGGGTATGGAAAGAAAGAAATAGCATAAAAAAACAAAAAGTAAAGTATGCTACTTTATACTACAGGTTAGCCATTGTTGGCCTAAAAAAGAAATGGAATTTACATAGAATTAGTAAGAAAAGGGAAGTGCTAATGAAGCATGACAAATAGACTAATAAAGCTCATTAGAAATATAAAATATAAATATAAAACATGTTTTATAAGATTTGCAATGGCAATTGCAAATTATCTGAGTTTAATAAAGATAAACCAGTACTTGAATTTGCAATATAGATTGCAAATGGGGTTCAGGGTACTGTAAAAGGTTCTGAAGGCAAAAATAACATAGGAACTAGTGAAAATCATTACAGCATGGAAAAGAGTAGAATTTCTAATAAAAAGCAAAACAATAACTCTGAGCATACCTTAAAAAAGGCCAAGAAGTGGATGGAAGATCACCATATCACTCTCTTGGACATGTCAAAACAGCATGAAATAATTATCAAACCCTGTCAATTTTAATCCCTAAATGCTAAAAAGAACTTCTAGTTCAAGCATACTTGTTAAGACTCTAGAAAAGTACTAGAAGAAATAAGCTCTAGGTGCAAGATACTGCTAGAACTCAGGGTTATAGAGAAGAAAAACACCAGAAAGCAAACTCTGGGATTAAGCATACTGGTAAGACTTATTCATGAATAGAGCATGGCTCCAGGGGCTTTTAAAGAAGTCTGGAGATTTCTGGAAAAATCAAGTAGAATTCTCCTTGGATCAAATGGAACTTGGCTTCACCTTATGTGGTGCACTCTTGCATAGCTCAGTATCCCAATTTACAAGAGGGGTTGGAGGTATAGATGAGAGCAGTTTCATAACTTAATATAAAAGATGGGTAAGACAAGAAGCATGAAGCCTAGTTATAATAAGAGCAAGCCCTTAGGATTTCTTTAAGAATTTCATTAAAGCCTGGAGATACTTCAGAGTAAATTGGAGGGTCAGAGGGTAAGCTGAGAAGCTCAGTCAAAGTGAGGACAAAATCAATATAAGGGTATTTTTATTGATATTTAAATCAAGGTACTACATATAAAAGTATAGTACTTATGGTTTTGGAGTAGTGAAAGCTCTAAGTAAGGAAGGGAGATAAGATTGAAGTTTTCTCAGAAGTGAGAGCAGATACCAATGCATCTTGGAAATAAATGAAGATATCAGATATAATAGCAACAAATTATATTAGACTAAAACTAAAAGATGGCAGGAAGAGATAAGAGATAAACAGAAATAAGGAAGAAAATAACAGTGGGAGAAAGTAAAGAGTTGAAATGAAGTATTCTGCAGAGGAGAAAGTAAGAACTAAGATGTACTAAATAACTAAGAACAAAACAAAGCTAAAGTCAGAATTAAAGCAGAAAAAGAATAAAAGGTCAGAAAAGCTGTACTAATAACTAGGGTGGAAAGAGTGCAAGTACAACTGAAGTGGAATGGAGTAGTAACAGGAGGGCCAGAGTTACATGAAGAAGAATCAGGGGCTAGTGTAGCTTACTAGCAAGCATTGAGTACAGAAAATCAAGTAAAGGCTGGGTTAGAATCAGGTCTAAATTATAGAATATGACAACTGGCCTTTATAATCTCCAGTTATCAGTTCCATTGAATATCAGTGGATTTGTCTCAAAAAAAGCTTTTCAAGTATCTAACATAATTAAAAGGAGTTTGGAAGTTGTAAAAAAGAGTATGTTATAATGTACTTTTTCTTTTCCTGATCACATGACCTTATCTTATCTTTTTCACATGGTTATCTAATCTTTTATCTTATCAGGGCACATAATGGGTCACCTGACCCAGGGCATAGGGTTAGTCTCATGCCTTAGACTCTAAGTATTGTTATGCACTTAGCAAATACTGATAATTTTCTCACATGACTGTGGGACTTGCCTGCCTAAACAAGATAAACCCTAGGCTTAGGTTTGATTTGTTATTTAGAGTTATCCTTGCTTATGAATTAGTCATGTGATATGGCTGGATCTCAGATGAGACCTTAAATCAATATCAATGATATCTGATCTAACAGATCTAGATTAGAATTGTATCTGTGACAGAGATCTAGATAGATCTTCTCAGCCTTATGACTGCTGAAATGGGATCTTCCCGTTACTTGCTAATACTCGAAGTCCTTGGTGGACACTCCTATTCCTGATAACTAATGACTGCTAGGGCTTTTGTGCTAGTGGCCCTTAACTAGGCGAGTAGTGAGAGGATGAGTTCTGGGCCCTTGTGTAAACCCTAGCCAGCAGTACTGAAGTGTTCAGACTGTGTAACCAGCTGAGAGGTCAAGAGAGCAAGACTGAGGAGACCTCAGCTTGCACCCCCTGCCTTA